>JAVJIF010013734.1:0-86921 GCA_038442645.1 Agave tequilana
AACTGGTGCGTTTTCAGAAAACTGGTGCGTTTTCAGGAAAACGTGCGTTTTCAGGAAACTGTGCGTTTTCAGCAAACTGGTGCGTTTTCAGGAAACTGGTGCGTTTTTAGCAAACTGGTGCGTTTTAGCAAACTGGTGCGTTTTTAGGAAACTGGTGCGTTTTTAGGAAACTGGTGCGTTTTCAGAAACTGGTGCGTTTTTAGGAAACTGGTGCGTTTTCAGGAACTGGTGCGTTTTCAGAAACTGGTGCGTTTTTAGGAACTGGTGCGTTTTTAGGAAACTGTGCGTTTTCTTAACAAATATGAAATAATATCCAAGTCTTGGCGAGTAAATTACTCGCCTAAAATGCATCCGACGCAGAGAACGCGGTCCCAATCCAACAGGAGGGTGCCGTTCTCACAAGTTGATGGAGAGAGGTTGAGGGTGCAAGTCTAGAGCAATTTGCCAAAACGAGATTTTGCAATCGTTGTTGCGGGGACGAAGCTATAGTCCGTCGGAAAGAGTCGACGAGGAGGTGAAGATGGTAGGCTTGACGGAGGCTACTGGTGCAGGTGGTGGTGGAGATGGTGGTGAAGCTTTTTGGTGAAGGTGGGTTCTTTGAGATTCTCTTGGTGAAAGAGGTTGAAGGAGGTGGTGTAGTTGTTGGAAATGGGGGAGGAGATGGAGGAGAATGAGGTGGAGGGATTTGTGGTGAGAAATGGATTTGTGGGTGGTGGTAATGGCCGGCCAGGAGTTGGGGGTTTGGGTTTGCTGTTGGAGCTTGCTGGAACAAAGAAGATGAAGGAAATGAAAGAGAGAGAGATGGGAGTGCATATATATAAAGGGGGAAAATAATATAATAATAAGCATCATCACTTTCCCTCCAAAGATTGCTGCGTCCACAATGTCCAAGGCTGCGTTTAGGCAAATATAGAGCCAAACGCGGGAACTCAAGGCTGCGTCCAGAAGAAAACGCAAAGAGGCTGCGTTTCAGAGAAAAGGACAAAGGCATGGGTGATTGGACTTGAGTTGAATTGGCCCATAAGCATTTAATGCAGCAAGGGGAGGATCACTGCATTAATGATGATCCAACTGGTGAAGCTCGCGTTTGAGGAAGGAGAGAGAAAAATGGAAAAAGAGATAAGTGAGATACTTAGATAATTCTCGGTATCTGGGAAAATACCGAAAACTCTAGAAATGACCAAAATTGGAGTATCTCCAAAAGCTTTATAAAAATTCTCAAAAATCATAAATATTATAAAGTGACTTTTGGTGAAATCGGTTTTCAGAAACTCTACTTCATTTTCAAATAAAAATCCTGGAATCCACTATGAACGGTGTCTACACGGGTAAGCTGGATTTTTTGATAAATTCTGAAAATCCCAGAAAATACCTGAAGGAAGAATATGTAATTTTAAGAAAGAATATGAAAGCGGAATCCAGAAATTTGATTCCAATAGCAATCAAAATTCCTGGAATCAACCAGTGATACTGGCCGACACCGGTGTTTTGAAGATCTACAATTTAATTCCGAAAAATTCCAGAAATCATGAAAAATCTAGAATATTAAAAAATAATATTTGAAACTAAATTAGTCAAATCTGAATACCAAACAGATCAAATCATGCAGTACAGCTATATGAGTAAGTATTTAAATAGCAGAAAATAAATTAAATAATAAAAATAAAATACACCAAAAATCAGGATACGTAACTGTGCACGTATACCGAGGATGGGGTGGTTCAATCTATCCACCTTACAAAAAATTTCGTCCTCGAAATTTCAGGAAGGGGAAGATGACGGTAGAGAGAATAGGAAGAAAGGGTTTTACCAACTAAGTTGTAAATAGATGGGGATATCGCTCACGAATAACGTCCTCCCCGTTCCCATGTGGCTTCTCCTGGCACATGCCTATTCCAAGAAACCCATACTAATGGTATTGCCTTATTCTTCAATATTTTGATACTTTTGTCCAGGATGGCCATCGGTTGCTCTTTATAAGACAGATCTGACTGTAGTTCCAGTTCGGAGTGATCCAGAATGTGACTCTCATTCTTGACATACCTCCTCAACTGTGATACATGGAATACATTGTGTACTCCTTCTAAAGATGGAGGTAATGCCAATCGGTAAGACACATCTCCCACACGATCCAAAATTTCGAATGGGCCGATGTATCTCGGACTAAGTTTTCCACGAGTACCGAACCGGATTACCCCTTTGGTGGGTGATATCTTTAAAATACATGCTCACCGGTTCTGAATTCCAATGGCCTTCTGTTTGTGCCTGCCCAACTCTTTTGTCGGCTCTGTGCTGCCCGGAGGTGATCTCTGATAACTCGGACTTTGCTTGTTGTCTGAACTAGAATGTCTGGTCCCATAAGTCTTCTTTCGCCGACTTCGTCCAACATATCGGTGACCTGCATTTCCTGCCATACAATGCCTCAAATGGGGCCATTTTGATACTAGCCTGATAGCTGTTATTATAAGAGAATTCTACCAAATGAAGATAGTCTTCCCATGACCCTCTAAATTCTATCATGCAGGCTCGTAACATATCTTCAAGGATCTGGATAGTCCGTTCAGTTGTCCGTCTGTCTGGGGTGATATGAAGTACTGAATTTCAGACGAGTTCCTAATTTTCTTGAGACTTTCCCAAAAATGTGATCGGAATCTCGTGTCTCTATCTGACACGATACTAACTGGAACTCCATGTAGACGAACAATTCTTTCATATATTTTTCTGCAAGAACTTCTGTTGACTGACCTACTCTGAAAGGTAGAAAGTGAGCTGCTTTTGTGAGGCGGTCAACGATCACCCATACTGCATTGTTACCCTTAGGACTGCGGGGTAGTGCTGTGACAAAATCCATGGTGATATGTTCCCACTTCCATTCGGGTATTGGTAAGGGCTGAAGAAGTCCAGCTGTTCTCTGGTGTTCTATCTTTACCTGCTGGCAAACTAAGCACTTGGCCACATGTTGGGCTATCTCCCTTTTCATGGCATTCCACCAGAACTTCTGTTTCAAGTCTTGATACATTTTATTTCCTCCCGGGTGTATGGAATAGGCTGAACTATGTGCCTCTGCCAAATTTCTGTCGAACTTCTCCTTGGGGACACAAATTCTATTACCAAAATATAAGGCATTATCCGAATGTATACGGAGGTCAGTTCTCAATCCCGCTTCTATCTGAGCTCTGAATTTCTGTAATCTGGGGTCTTCTTTTTGAGCTTCTTTAATCTCATCCATCAGGGTTGATTGAATCTGAAAGGTCATCAACTGTCCTGTTTTACCAATTCTTGTACTATCATTAAGTCCAATTTATGATATCCTGAATCAACTCCTTCTGTTGCGTAAGTTGTACTAGCATTTTATTCTCTGGCTTCCTGCTCAATGCATCTGGTACTGTATTGACTCTGCCTGGATGATACTGTAAATCTATATCATAATCCGCCATTAATTCAAGCCACCGTCTCTGTCTCATGTTTAATTCTTTCTGCGTGAAAATATACTTTAGACTCTTGTGATCAGTGTAGATTAGCACCTTGTCTCCCAGAAGATAATGTCTCCAGATCTTCAATGCAAATATTACCGCCGCCAGTTCTAAGTCATGGGTTGGGTAATTCCTCTCATGTGGTTTCAATTGCCTAGATGCATAAGCTATGACATGACCATGCTGCATTAATACACATCCTAGGCCTTTCCCGGATGCATCACTGTATATAACCATCCCTCCTCTTCCTGAGGGAGTCCTCAAAACTGGAGCTGTAATGAGTCTTTCCTTTAATTGTTCAAATGCTGCAGCACATTCCTCGGTCCATATATATTTTTCTCCTTTTCGGGTGAGCTTCGTTAACGGGGCTGCAATCTTAGAAAAATCTTGGACAAAGCGCCTGTAATATCCGGCCAATCCAATAAAACTCTAATTTCTGTTACTGTCCTTGAATTGGCCAGTCCTTTACTGCCTGAATTTTACTGGGGTCTACTGAAATTCCTTCTTCTGAAATTATGTGCCCAAGGAAGGTCATACGGTTCAACCAGAACTCGCACTTGCTTTGCTTAGCATGAAGTTGTTCCTGTTGGAGAGTCTGTAACACTATCCTCAAGTGTTCTGCATGCTCTCTGTCGTTCTTCGAGTAGATCAAGATGTCATCTATAAACACTACTACAAACTGATCCAAGTACGATGAAACACTCTGTTCATCAAATCCATGAAAACTGCAGGGGCATTGGTGACTCCGAAAGGCATAACTAGAAATTCATAATGGCCATAACGAGTCCCTGAATGCTGTCTTTGGAATATCTTCTTTCTTTACCCTTAGCTGGTGATATCCTGATTGCAAATCCAGCTTTGAAAATACTCGGGCCCCATGAAGCTGATCAAACAGATCATCAATTCTTGGTAAGGGATACTTGTTCTTGATTGTACCTTGTTCAATTCTCTGTAGTCTATGCATAACCGTTTTCCACCGTCCTTTTTGTTTGCCAAGAGCACTGGTGCTCCCCACGGTGAAGCACTTGGCCTAATTAATCCTTTGGCTAAGTATTCTTGCAGCTGCTTTTTGAGAATCTCCAACTCAGCGGGTGCCATTCTGTATGGAGCCTTGGATATCGGAACTGTACCTGGAAGAGTATCAATGGAGAACTCAACTGTCCTATCAGGTGGAAGTCCTGAGATTTCGGTAAACACTTCCGGGAACTCATCCCAAACTGGTACTTTCGTTTTCTGGATCTCGGCCGTAGTCATCTGTGTTTTTCCTTTGGCAGGTTTGCGTTCTCCCTCAAATTGGAACTCAGGCTGAAGCGGTATTCTGAAAATGACTTTCTTGTTTCGGCAATCAATGACCGCATGGTATCTGCTGAGCCATGTCATGCCTAAGATTATGTCGTACCCTCTAGTATCTAGTACGAGCATATCTATGGCAAGGTTCTGTTACAGAGCTCTACAGGGCAATCAATACAAACTTAGTAGTTATGACTACTCCATTCCCTGTATTAATCTCCCATTGGTGGTCTAAAGTTCTAACAGGTATATAATGCAAGTCAACAAAACGATCAGATATGTAACAATGAGATGCACCCGAATCAAGAGGGCAAGAACGGGCTTCGAGTGTACCCTGATCTTACCTGTTACCACTTCTCCAGAAGTTTCGGCCTCTTCCGCTGTCAGGTTGTAGGCTCGTCCTCTTCCACGACCTGCTGCAGCTCTAACTCCCCTCTGGACTGGGCGGATAACTTGCTGTGGGGGAGGGGGAAGGGCTCTCCTAACCATTTGTCCCTGGTTCCTCTGTCCATCTGGTCCTGGAAGTGCTGGTAGTACTTGGTTGGCTATTCCCATTCTCTTGTGGGGGCAGACTTCTACTGAATGATCACGGGAACCACATGCCAGGCATAACCCATTTGCCCTTCGGCAATTCTGCTGAGTGTGACCCGGTTTCTGGCAATAGTTACAAACGGGGAATGGTTGGGTTGTCTGGAAGGGGGCTCGCCGAAATGGTCGTCTCATTAGCGGAACCCTCGCTGCTCTGTATGGACCTCCTCTCCCTGCTGGTGAAATGGCCTCTTCATGGCCTGGTTCCTTATCATGTTAGATTTCCCTTTCTCCAGACCTCGCTCTACCTCTCGAGCTATGGTGAGGACTTGGGAATACGTTTTCAGCTGCTGGGGCATCAAGAGAATTTGAATGTCCATTCGCAACCCTGTTGGAATCTACTCGCCCGCTTTTCTTCATCAGCCACCATATATGGAGCGAAGCGGCTCAACCTCAAGAACTCAGCGGCATACTCATCCACAGACCGGTTCCACTGCTGAAGTCGGATGAACTGTTCTTCCATTTCTTTCTGAGCGGTGGCAGGGAAAAATCTACTATAGAAGCTTTGAGAAAACTGGTCCCAAGTGACAGGTTTCTCCAGTCTCGCTTCTTCAGCTAGCCACCAGGTCCTGGCTACATCCTTTAGCTGAATCTTGGCGACCTCCACTTGATTTTCTTTTGGGACCCGGGCTGCGTTCAACAGATCTGTGGTGTCAATCAGCCATTGCTCAGCATCTAGTGGTTTCTCTTCTCCCGTGAATATCGCCGGTTGTAACCGCCTGAAGTCTGATACATTCCCCGGCCTTTGTTCCTTGGGAGTTACTAACTCTTGCCGAAGGAGTTCCGTCTGCTGTTGCTGATTTTCCATCATAGTCTGGATAACCCTCAGAATCTCAACATTCTCTCCCATGGGTCCATTCGATGCTTGTCCGCATTGTTACGACTCGTCCTTCTATCCATACTTATGTTGGTAAAAGGAGACTGGAAACTGGAAAGATGGAAGGATTTTAGGACACAAGGAAAGGAATCAAGAAGGACAAGATAACTTTGTACATTGTAGTTGGCAATGGCAAATTCCAGTAATTTGCTGCTTGGTTGTACTATAGGTGTGAGAGCCTAGGCTCTGATACCAACCTGTAACGCCCCGGTCCTGCGGGTACGGGGACGTCACTGCGACGTACATACGCAGGTCGGAAATACCCTCACGTATATACGTTAAGCATCAGTACAAGCAAGGACCAGAGTACGACAAGCGTAGCGCCCATTCATATGCCAACACAAGAAATACAATTGTACAAGGTTATCACAAGTTGTGACATACTCTTACATATCACATGCATCATATATCACAGCCAAGCACAAAAGTACGATTTACAATATAATTACAATATGCTCACGAGTTGAAAGGGAATCCCGCGAGCTCAAAAGGAAGGTCAGGTACAACAGAAACCGAGACTAGTCAACTTGCTCGGCAAGGTAAACTTGATCTTCCACAGAAGGCTCCACCTCGATCCAAGGTTCGGAACCTGAACATACAAATTCAAGGAGTCAGGACCTCCCAAACAAGTGATCATGTTACAGCCGAGTGGCATAAGAATAAGAATATGAGAGTTGGTACAATATCAAGAAAAATCATCCAGCAAGTAAAAGAAGTACGACATGTTATAAACGAAAGGCATTGTATAAGCTCAAGTTACGACCTCATGAGACTAGTACTTCGAGGGAATAATCCAAACAAGGAAACCCTCATCTATATACCTTTATCTCATGTCACCGTAATCCAAGCGCATACAACACCCACAATTAGCGTCTTTTATTATTATTATTATTACTCGTCTTACCCTGATATCTAACTATGTGAACTAGCGTCCCAGCACACATAGATCCATATCCGAGTAAAGCAAGGTTGTTATTGGAAACCAGCGGGGGTATCAACGAACTATGTTTACAGTGGGTCCCGTGCATACCCGGGACCACGGCCCAGGATGTTCCGTTGCTTGGTGGACGGAACCTGCCGCTAGGCTAACAGGAGGGACTTATTGTATGCCCTTATCATGATGGTACCAGGAAGGAGGGAGCCAGCACTCCCCTCGGTCGCCTGGAGGCCCACAGGTCAGACCGGAAATTTAGTTGCACACATACCTAATGCCACTGTAAACACGAACACATATTGATAGCCGCATGTTTCCCCCGACCCAATGCAAGTTGTCTTATTTTATGGTATATTAAATAATTATCAGATTTCGGGAATGAGCAGGAACATGTCAGGAGTACAGGTATATCAGGAGTACTAGTTCGTACTATCAAGTAATCAAGTTTGCAAATCATGAAGTCCGGTTATCATTCCCGTTATAATGATAATTATAGGAGTCAGGTGTCTCATGCCTTATGTTAATAGATAGCATGATAAGAGGTGATATTCATCAAGTGACAAGCCTTGCAAATAGCAATATAATAATAAATGACCCAAAGATAATGTTCAAAATCAAAGAAGTAATTAACCATAACAATTAATCAAGATTAGTCGACTAGGGAGAGAAATTAGTCGACTTAGAGAAGGAGTTAGTCGACTATAGTAAAGGGTCAAATCGACTTAAGAAGGCTGCGTTCGGTTGGGTCGCGTCTCAAAAAGTGGCACGTTTCAAGAAAGTGGTGCGTTTCAAGAAAGTGGTGCGTTTTCAGAAAAGTGGTGCGTTTTCAGGAAACTGGTGCGTTTTCAGAAAACTGGTGCGTTTTCAGGAAACGTGCGTTTTCAGGAAACTGGTGCGTTTTCAGCAAACTGGTGCGTTTTCAGCAAACTGGTGCGTTTTTAGGAAACTGGTGCGTTTTTAGCAAACTGGTGCGTTTTTAGGAAACTGGTGCGTTTTTAGGAAACTGGTGCGTTTTCAGAAAACTGGTGCGTTTTTAGGAAACTGGTGCGTTTTTAGGAACTGGTGCGTTTTCAGAAAACTGGTGCGTTTTTAGGAAACTGGTGCGTTTTTAGAAAACTGGTGCGTTTTCAGAAAACTGGTGCGTTTTCTTAACAAATATGAAATAATATCCAAGTCTTGGCGAGTAGAATTACTCGCCTAAAATGCATCTGACGCAGAGAAACGCGGTCCCAATCCAACAGGAGGGTGCCGGTTCTCACAAGTTGATGGAGAGAGGTTGAGGGTGCAAGTCTAGAGCAATTTGCCAAAACGAGATTTTGCAATCGTTGTTGCGGGGGACGAAGCTATAGTCCGTCGGAAAGAGGTCGACGAGGAGGTGAAGATGGTAGGCTTGACGGAGGCTACGGTGGTGCAGGTGGTGGTGGAGATGGTGGTGAAGCTTTTTGGTGAAGGTGGGTTCTTTGAGATTCTCTTGGTGAAAGAGGTTGAAGGAGGTGGTGTAGTTGTTGGAAATGGGGGAGGAGATGGAGGAGAATGAGGTGGAGGGATTTGTGGTAGAGAAAATGGATTTGGTGGGTGGTGTAATGGCCGGCCAAGGAGCTTGGGGGGTTTGGGTTTGCTGTTGGAGCTTGCTGGAACAAAGAAGATGAAGGAAAATGAAAGAGAGAGAAGATGGGAGTGCATATATATAAAGGGGGGAAAATAATAATATAATAGCCATCATCACTTTCCCTCCAAAGATTGCTGCGTCCACAATGTCCCAAGGCTGCGTTTAGGCAAATATAGAGCCAAACGCGGGAACTCAAGGCTGCGTCCAGAAGAAAACGCAAGAGGCTGCGTTTCAGAGAAAAGGACAAAGGCATGGGTGATTGGACTTGAGTTGAATTGGCCCATAAGCATTTAATGCAGCAAGGGGAGGATCACTGCATTAATGATGGATCCAACTGGTGAAGCTCGCGTTTGAGGAAGGAGAGAGAAAAATGGAAAAAGAGATAAGTGAGATACTTAGATAAATTCTCGGTATCTGGGAAATACCGAAAACTCTAGAAATGACCAAAAATTGGAGTATCTCCAAAAGCTTTATAAAATTCTCAAAAATCATAAATATTATAAAGTGACTTTTGTGAAATCGGTTTTCAGAAACTCTACTTCATTTTCAAAATAAAAATCCTGGAATCCACTATGAACGGTGTCTACACCGGGTAAGCTGGATTTTTTGATAAATTCTGAAAAATCCCAGAAAATACCTGAAGGAAGAATATGTAATTTTAAGAAAGAATATGAAACGGAATCCAGAAATTTGATTCCAATAGCAAATTAAAATTCCTGGAATCAACCAGTGATACTGGCCGACACCGGTTTTGAAGATCTACAATTTAATTCCGAAAAATTCCAGAAAATCATGAAAATCTAGAATATTAAAAAATAATATTTGAAACTAAAATTAGTCAAATCTGAATACCAAACAGATCAAATCATGCAGTACAGCTATATGAGTAAGTATTTAAATAGCAGAAAATAAAATAAAATAATAAATAAAATACACAAAAATCAGGATACGTAACTGTGCACGTATACCGAGGATGGGTGTTACAGTTTTTGATTGGGTTTTGATCGGCAGAGCTGCACGAGTTCATCTTTGTCGTCGGGTTTCACTTCGATCTTGCTGAGTTTGTGGTGGAGCATCCTCCTCCCGCGATCACTCTCTGGGCCATCTTCAGACTTCTCACTTTGACAACCATCTTGACCAACATCCTAGGGCCGCTGGGGCAGAGCACGATGAGGAGGTCGTAGATTGCGAGGGCAAGGAGGAGGTTCTAGGTGGTCCACAAGAGAAGCTTGGTGAACCAAGCGGTGACGATAATGACAAGGGCGAGCATGTAGGCCTGCTCAATGAGGATGAGGAGGGAGGTGGAGAAAACGGAGACGACATTTTGGTTTTTAGTTACTTTAAACAATGTAAATCAATTTCAACAGAGTGGGTCTTGTATTTGAATATCGTGAGATTGAGTTTGAGTGGGAAAGGTTCGGGATTGAATCCTTTCGCATGTATCCCAAGTCTCCCTCCCCCATCTCTATATGACTTGTGTCATTCTGGAAGGATTTGAGGTCGAATCCTTCCTATTCAAATACCAACATCTGACATTCGAATACAAGATCCACTCCTTTAAAGTTGATCTATATTATTTCAAGTATCTATAAATTAAAAATCAAGTGTTTTGAATACTTTTTACCCATGCATCAAGTAGGAGAAAAACGGATAGCCTAAATAGTGAGTTGGTTAGTTTAATGGTGTAGAACATTTGAAACCTAACAAAATTGATTTGTAAGATTTTTTAAATGTTTACATCATAATCAAATGGTCGGATTGAGAATTTGTATGTATAAAGACATAGATCTAACCAACTCACTACTTTCGGCCGTCCATTTTGCGCCGCTTGATGGATAGGTAAAAAGTATTCAAAACACTTGATTTTTTTATTTATAGATACTTGAAATAATATAGATCAACTTTAATTGAGTGGATCTTGTATTTGAATGTCGGAGGGTTGAATTTGAGTGAAAAGGATTCGGGCTCAAATCCTTTTGGAAGGGCACAAGTCTATCTCTCTCTCTACACACATATAGAGAGATAGACTTGTGTCTTTCGGAAGGATTTGAGGCTGAATCCTTCCCACTCAAATACCAACATCTGACATTCAAATACAAAATCCACTCTGTTGATGTTGATCTATATTATTTCAAGTATCTTTAAACCAAAAATCAAGTTCAAATACTTTTGACCATGCATCAAGTGGAAAAAATGAATGACCTAAATAGGGAGTTCGTTAGTTTAACATGTATAACATTTGAAACCTAACAAAAATTGGTATGCAAGGGTTTTTAAATGTTAGATCATAATGAAATGGCCGGATTGAGATTTGTATGTCTAAAGACATAGATCTAACCAACTAACTACTTTCGGCCGTCCATTTTGCGCTGCTTGATGGATGGGCAAAAGTATTCAAAATACTTAATTTTTGATTTATAGATACTTGAAATAATATAGATCAACTTCAACAGAGTGGATCCTGTATTCGAATGTCGAGGGTTAAATTTGCGTGGATTCGGACTCAAATCCTTTTGGAAGGACACAAGTCTCTCACTGTCTCTCTCTATATCTTCAAATGAGAAACTTTCTCAAAATAAGCTTCATGAGAAAATCATATATGAGCGATTTTGTGAATGATCCGAACCGTTCATCTTAATCTACATACTTTAATTAGGCTACCAATAAAAAATCACACGATTCTGAACCCTTTTACCCATGCATTAAATAACATCTTTATTCTACGGCGAATAAAACATATGTTGTATAACCGCTTGTTGCATAAGTAAAAGGCTCGGAATCTCGTGATGTTTTTTTGGTAGCCTAAATAAGTATGTAGATCAAGATGAATAGTTCAGATCATCCGCTTGATTACTCCTATATGATTTTCTCACGGTTTTGTGTGAGAAAGTTTCTCACAAGAAGACCCCTTTCTCTACACACACACACATAAATAAATTATCAGCCGACAGCTGAGAGTCCCTCTCAGCCGGTGTTGACATGGTACATTATTAGCCACAATATTCTACAATCTTAAAGGACGACCCGCTTATAAGAACTGAAATTACTAAATGCCTTTGTGGTAAATAATAGTAGATTTATATTGTTTATTATTATTTTATTTCCCTTTCTAGATCCGCGCACTGTCAGATATAGATTTGAGTTTCGCAGAGAAAGTCTTTTTAAAAATAGCAGGAGCAGGTTAGTTTTTTCTTTTTTATTTAGGTTATTATTTTTCGTAATTTTTCATCTGAAAATTTTTTGGGTAACCTAGATGATATTGCGACCTAGTTTAAGTTTTATAGAACAAATGCCACTGAGGTCACTGTTTTCTAATTAATAATATCACAGTTATTTTTTAATTGCGACCTTAATCTCAGTCTTTAATTACGTTAGATATGCGACCTTTACCGCAGTCCTTTAATTTATTAAAGTCCATGTTTTATCTTATGGTCATTAAATTTTTAAGGACAGCTACAAAGGTCGCAGTATTTAATAAAATAATTTTTTTATGATATTTATAGACATCCTAAAGGATGCAACTACAGTCACTATTTTTAATAAATAATGTCACAGTTTTTTTATAACCGCGACCTTAGTCGCGGTCTGTAATTACATCAGATATGCGACCTTTTTTGGAGTCTTTTAATATATTAAATACTGCGACAAAGGTCACAATATTATAAAAGAACAATTTGTTGTAATATTTATAGACATCCTGAAAGATGCGACTACGGTCGTGTCTTTTACTCAATAATATCACAGTTATTTTTATAACTGCGACCTTATTCGCAGTCTTTAATTATTATATTTCAAATGTATTATTTTCTATTTTTTATTTAATTCAACATTTATTTTGGTAGGAAATAAATTTACATGGAGAAATATCTGGAAGCGTAGTTATTTTTTTAGGATAGCAATTTGCAGATGTTGAAACATACAATTTTTACAATGCTTATGCAAGGAATAAAGATTTTGGCGTGAGAAATAAAGGAATAAATAAGTCACGGAGGCCTCTCATGAAGTTATTTGTCGATGCGTTTTTGCAAGGTTAACGATAGCATGTTGTGGATGAGTTTTTTACTAGGTTAAATGTAAAAACGATGAATAAGGACTGCGACTATAGTCGCAGTTTACTTATAATTTTATATATTTGTTCTTCACTGTGGTTGTTGTCTCTTTTCAAGCATGAGAAGAACTTTGTATTTGTATTACACACTGCGTCCGTAGTAACAGTTTTTTAATTTGTGATATACAGTGGAAATATACTGATTTGAGAGGATTGCGATCATGATCGTAGTATCATCTGTTTATTTAGTTAACTTTGGACTGCGACCATGGTCGCAATTTTTTAACTTGATTGAATATACAACGATCAAACTATTTTGTCAAGGTCGCAGTCGCAGTTTCATGTATCAATATAGTTAATTATGGACAGCGACCATAATCGCAGTTTTTTTAGTTGAGAGTAATTATTATCTGAGTGCTGCGACTATCATCACAGTTGAGATGCAAAACTAATAATTTTTTATTTATAATCAAAGAGTGTGACCATAGTTAACTTTTTAATAAAAGACTTACAGTTTTCTGTAGTAAATCATTATATTTCTTATTGTATGATAACAATATTTTCGTGCAACATATTAGGTTCGCGACCATGGTAGCAGTATTTATAAACCACTCAGAAGTCCTATTATTACGGCGATGCTGAAAGAAACATACTTTACATGTATTTTAAAAATATGGAAGCTCTTTTCAGATAAAAGTAAATTTTATTTATAACATAATATGGTTAGAAAGAGACCTTAAAAAAAAGAGCATTAAAAGCTCTTAAAAGAAGAAAAAAATAAGTTGAATATCAAAAGACCAGAAAATCCTAGTTCTCGTTGTCATCACCATCATAAGCGGATTCGTCGTTTTCATTCTCATCGTCTTCCTGTTCATTATTTCTTTGCTCATCTTCTCCTTCGTCGACCGGCTCTCTGTCCTCTTTACTTTCTTTCTCTTTTTGAGAGTGCTTTGGTTCGTTGATAAACTCCTAGAATGGGTCGTCTGTATCAAGCTCTTCTTTCGATCCTTGTCGAGAAGAGCCCTCAGAGGATATGCTCAAAGAAAACGCACCTTCAAGATCAAAGGACATGCTTTCATCAAGTATGTCTTTGTAAATTGACAGAGGAATAAGTTCCTCCTCACTAGGCCCATGAAAACTTCATCATCCTCATGAAGAGGAGGATCAGATAAAATATTATTTGATGTAGTGAGATAGTCAAAAGGAGTGAAATCCAGACTCCTATTAGATTCAATAGAATCCCCTGAAGAAAGAGGACTGGTGGGAGAATGATTGAAGTTAAAATCTTAGTTTTTAGAGGAAGATGGGGAAGAAATGATTCAAGAATGAATTATTTTAGGAAGGTTGGAAATCAAATTGAAAAAGAAGAACACAAATATCTTTTTTAGATATGAAATATTTATAATATGTTAGTTACAAGCACAATAAAAATGCTAATACTGTGAAACTACGTGAATAGTAATAATAAGTGTTATAAGTGACGCTTGAGTATTCGAAGAAGTGATAAAATGAAATTAAATATTTAATTGAAGTAGCTATGGTGGGAGAATCCAAAAAGTTTCCTTTTTTCCCAGAGGTTTATTATGTGAACTACAAATTAGTTTTTTATAGAATATTTCCCCTATAAATTTAGATTTCGTATGGCGCACATCTTTTCTTTATGGAGATTAATTTTTGTGCACCTCTTTTTTCGAGACGGTTATTGTATCACGGTAGATAGGTGATAGGTAGTAAAAAGTGCATATTTTTCAATACATTTACTATCACATTTTCATATTTATTCCTATAATTCTGCACATTTACTAATATTTTATTATTTATTGTGTGCAGGCCTTGAGAAATAAAAATAAAAGAATAAAGCCTTAAAAGAAGCCCAAAAGCCCATGTTTAAAGCCCATTGCAAAAGTTGCAATTATCAAATATCAAAATTGCAATTACTAAGGGCAATAGTTGCAAATACTAAAAGAAGAGGGAAGGATAGACTTCTATTCAACCCTAAATACTTGCAGGATGAGGATAAAAGCTAAAGAAGGAGAGTTCAAGATCACAAATTCGTTGATAAAAGATTTGGATTTAGGGTAACTTGCTTCCCAAGTTATCCCGAAATCCCAAAATAAAGAGTCAGGATACATCTTCTAGAAAGATAAACCCAGATGGACGGACCAGAGAAGGCCACGCGCGAAAGCGCGTGGCCAGCCTACACAACTTGGCCGCGGAAACGCGGCCCAAGCCGCGTTTTCGCGGCAGTTTGGATGAGCCAGGGCAACGGTTTTCGTGGAGGAGTCGTATTGGGACTCTACCTCCTTCTACACCTATAAATACCCCTGCAGAGCAACCGAGAAGGGCGTCCAGCGAACTACAGAGCAAATCTAGGGTTTTTAGGCTAGTTGTAGTTTAGGTTTTTATTTTTCTTTTTTGTAACTTTTATTTTTTTTTATGTAACTGAGAGTGGAGGAAGCTTTCATGGAGGAAGGAGTTCATGCTTGTACTGAGGTGACATCGGTGTAAGTCAACTTTTCTTCCATTGTTAATAAAATCTACTCAAGGTTTGTTTTTGTTATTCTTATTTTATTTCATTGTTTTTCTATTCTTGTTTATTTTATTGCTTCTCTCTGATGTCTTGCAAACCATGAGATCTGATCGCTTCGAGACTGCTTAGCCGAAGAAGTGCCCTTGATGGCCTATGGTGATGAACAAGCCTTCTCTTTCTAGTATAGTTTGTCTTTTCTTTTCGTAGTGTAGATCGAGAAGGGGAAGATCCTATACGCCATGCTTGAATGCCTTCAGAGACAAGGTAAGTCGTTGCAAACGGATCAAAGGTAAACAGGGCAGAAGAGGTAGGTATGTGTTTTTAGTTTTTGTTTTCTTTCTTTGTAAGTTTAGTTTAGATCACCAACACTTCATCTTCCAACTCTTTCTTTCCCAACTCATTGTAAATATCGCTTCTATTTCTCCATCTTCTTATTCTACCACCTTCTTCCTAACCTAACTTTAACTATTATTTTCTTATTTTCCTTTTAATAACTAAAAGAATAATTTTTTTTAGAGAACTTGCTAAACAAGCTTCCATCGCTAGTTCCTCCCTGTGGATCACGACCCGCATACCCATTGCTACAGCGGATTAGAATTGAGCACCTCGCACATCCTTTTCCTAAATCTAAAATTCTTTATTTTTGTGTGCAGGAAAATCTCAATCAAAATTTTGGCGCCGTTGCCGGGGAGGGACGGTAAGTATTCTCTAAAAAAAATTAACTAATTCTTTTATTCTTTCTGTTTGCAGGTTTGGAGAACATGAATAATAATAGCAGCAAAGGACATATAGCAACTCTGTGCCTCTGCCCTCGAAGGTAGAGCAACAGGGCCTACTACAGTGCCGCGTTTCCGCGGCAATAGCCGCGTTTCTGCGGCCTGGGTAGTTCACTACTGATTCAGTTTTCTGCAGGTTGTTGCAATTTGCAAATTTGATTTGTCTGCTCTGTTAATATTTTCTGTGATCACCCTGCATACTGCTAACTAATTAACAGTAACTTATTTGTTGAAAAAAAAAATTAGACTCTTGCATATAGGCACGTGTCTATTTATTTTTTTTAATTTTTGTTGAAGAGTGCTGGAGACAAGGTACGTTCGCATTGCATATAGACTAGGAAGCACCCTTGGCTGATTTTCTGCTTTGAGTGAATATTTATCTATTGCTTTACACGTGCACTAAATTGAGTTAAGGGCATGTCCTATAAATAAGATAAGGTGGGGATTTCATCACCCTTTCTTGGCCCACAAACAATCTCCTCACTCACTAACCCAAGCCTAACTAAAAATGAGTAGACGTTGGCCCTAGGGACATCTCAGACTCAATTAGGAGATTATCCTAAGGGAAACGGTGTTGGAATTTGACTCCTGCCAAATCAGTGTCTAGGAAGGGGATTGAAGGCCGAAAGCCCGAAAATTGGTGGTTATTTAATTAAGGAACGTCTTTGACGAAAAACCTCCCACCAATCTTGTCCTGACCTGGCTGATTAACTTGTGGTCAAAGTCTACACCCTACCTCCCGTGGACAGTTTAACCAGTTAGGAGTCGTCTAGGTCATAAGTCTACCCTAACTTAGGTTAGAATTTTTTTTTCTTTTTTGTTTGCTTATTTGTTTGTTTTCTTTTTATTTGTTTGTGTTTGTATGATATGGCATATAACAATAATTTTTTCCAATTTTAATCCATATTACACACCAAACTCTTTTTCGGATATTACTAACCCGGCATATCATAACTTTGACCAACCTAGTGTGCCGGAATGGTCTTATTCGAATGAATATAACCCATGCCCCCCATCTTATGACCATAATTTTCACAATAATTTCAACTCTTCACAGAGTTCATGGGGTTTCACTTCCCCCGAGTCCAATTTTCAACCAACCTGTCCTCCATTTCCACCTTGTCCACAATATTCCCAAGATTCATACTCAGATCCACCTATTCAGAATAGAAAACCATCTATCTTGGAAATGATGAGTATGCATGAGTCGAAGCAACAATTACCATCAATCTTAGACATGATGATGCGTGAGTCCAAGCAACAATCACAGAATCTGACTGACTCACAACTTCATCACAATTGTCCCAACACCACTTCCTCTTTTCAAGTCCAATCACAAAATGATGCACCAATTGACTATGAAAGATGCTTGAAGCCATGACTCAGGCTAGATTAGCTCGTGATCATGAAATAGATATGATGGTTCAATCTTTACGTTCTCACCGTTCGGGCAATTCTGATATCGCTAATCATTCTGTTAGAGCCGACGAGCCACGTTGTTTTGGACAACAAGATTCTATTTTAGTACCATCATTTGAACTTGCCGAAACTCCAATTTTGGCAAGTTATTCCTTTCCTGAAATAGAACTTGAGCATGAATATGATCCTGATCCCCAACTTGGTGATTCAATTTTACTTCCTGATTCAATAATGACTCCGGTGTCTCCACCTGATTTCACTTTTCCCGAGTCAACATTGGATCATGTGCCAATTCATCATGAATTTGAATCACCCATTTTCGATGATCATATTGAACTTGACCAATTTTATAATTTTGAAAGTCCCATGGATAAATTGGCAAGTTCTCATTTTTATGACATTGAATTCAATGAGACATGTGACCTAGATTCTCAAATCTATGATCAAGTTCAAATTCTCGAATCATTATTGACTCCTGTTTTGTTACCCGACTTAGGTAATCTTTTAGAGTTAGTTTCGATTCCCACACATATCATTCCTGAACATGAATCAGCAATATTGAGTCACATTCCATTGAGGGAAGATTATTGTAGATTTGAGCTTCAACTTATTGATTTGGACCCACTTCCTGAACCTAGCCCGACTCCTGAACCCTTACTTGATTTAAGTTTCTTTCCTGAGTCGGTATTCGTTCCCGTACTTATGACGTTCAAGTCAATTATTCCATCTTTTCACACTCCATTTTGGGATAAGGCGGTTGACACAATTGACTCTGAAAATAATTATGAAATTTGGAAATTTGATGGGTGGAATTGTTAAAAAATGATCATACATACATTTTAGTGGGTTATACAAGAGAAATTTCTGGTGGGTTCCTCCGAATACCACATTATCTTGATTGGGTAGCAACGCTTGGCCCAATTAGACCACCACCGGAACCACTACCTTGAGGTAATATTTGCCTTCCCTTCTTCTTTTTCATGCATATATGCATTCATTCATACATTGAGGACAATGCATGAGATAAGTGTGGGGGGGGGGATGCTTTACTAACATACTAACATAGGTAGAAACTAACAAAAAATTGCTAATATTAAAAAAAAATGAAAAAAAAGAGGACAATATTTTGACTTATCTTTTTAAAGAAATCTAAGTTAGTCTTAAGAATTAGGAAAATCATGATTAGGATTTTTAAAAACTTGGTCAAATAAATAAATTGTTGAATTTTTAGGTATAAGAGGAGAAATTGAATAAGTAATTAGTCTTAATTTTTACCTTAATGAAATGTGCATACCTAATACATTTACATATCTAGGATTCTAAGATAAAGACTCTTGTGCCCTATAACAAATAAAAAAAAGAAAAAAAAGAGGAAATGCACTGATTAAGCTGGATACATGTGCCTCAAGAAGCATAAGTATTCACGCCTAAAGGTGATTTTATAAATAAAATCCTTAGTTTTGTGGCCTAGTTCACTCGAATCTAAGTCCGTGGGGTGTTTTCTCACCCGGTGCCCTAAAACCGACCGGTTTGGGAGCCACCGACTTTAAGTTCGCTACATGGGTGGATTAGAAAGCCTAAGGAAACTAAGAAAAATTACTCATATATGTATTAACACATCTAATAGTCAATTAGTTAGGTATGAGAGCCTCAAGAAGCCTTCATACTTACACGAAAGAAAATTAGATGAGTTATACATATTAAAAAAGAAAAAGAAAATAACAATAAAGAGGCATGAGAGTCCAAGTTAAGAAATTCCTAATAAAGATTCACAAGGATGCATATGACTTAGGGTAACGAAAAAGACTATACAAACATTCAATTTGACCCTTACCTAAAAAGGAAAACAATTTACTATATAAAGACTAAGTTTAAGAATGAATAAAAATGATGATCTTAAAAACTTATAGATTACTTAGTCTCTTCAAAAGTATTTCAAACATTTTCTTTTTAATGGATTTTGTGGGTGTAATCCGCTGAAACCCTCACGAGACAACACTCGTCCTCTAGGGTAACCTAGGGATTTAACGGCTTGTTGCACATGCTAAGTGCAACCGTGATTCCTACGAAAGTGAGTTAGGATAGATTAATTTTTCTTTTCTTTTTGATTTTTACTCGAGGACGAGCAAAAAGATAAGTGTGGGGGTGTGATAGGTAGTAAAAAGTGCATATTTTCAATACATTTAATATCACATTTTCATATTTATTCCTATAATTCTGCACATTTACTAATATTTTATTATTTATTAGTTCTGTGAGAACTGACTCAGAAATAGGGCAACTTGTGAGGACTGCAACATTTTGTAAGGACCGTATTTTGTGAAATCGCAGTCCTCACAAAACCTCAAAAATAGGACATTTGTGAAGTTTGCGACCATGATCGCAGTCCTCTTTGAGGGGTGCGAACATGATCGTAGTCCTCATAAAGACTCAAATATAGAACATTTTTGTGAATAATGCGATCACGATTATGGTCCTAATAAAAAGGATTGCGATTATGGTCAACAGACTTCACAAATATAGGATAATTTGTGAGGATTACGACAGTCCTTATAGTCGCAGTCCTCTATACTGTGATAATTTTGGATAATTTTGTAAGGGTTGCGCTCACAGTCGCAGTCCTCAGAAATAGAACATTTTCGAAGTGATCCACTTTTTTTAAAGCGATTACTTAGGGACAATTTTGTCTTTCATCGTTGATGAGCGTTTCAACGCTTGACATGTGAGTGCACATCCTTTCTTTAAAAAAAGAGGTGACTGAAGCGATCAAAATTATGAAATTGAGTTTTTTTTTCTAATAACGGTTCGACATAGGGGGTGTAGTGAAATGCCTCTAAATATAAAGTGTCCAAATAATTATATACAAAATAAAAAATAAAAAGATCTAAATTTCTCTTAAAAATAAAAAAAACCTTATTTTAGAGAAAAACCCATAATTAAATGAGAAAATTTAATCTTAAACCTTTTGTGTTTAATTAAGTTTCGAAAAAAACCTTATAAACTTTTTACAATATTAGCATATTCTTTCCTATATCTTATTTCTTTTTCGAAAAGCACATGATAACTTCAATTGATATTTTTTTATCTTTCTTATATACATTATCTCATGTTTAAATTCATAAGTATTAGTGAAATATTCTCTTACTATCTTGTTGTATAGATAAATCAAATTTTGTTTACAATGATAATATAATATATAATAAAAAAATACTTGTTTGATAATTCTAATATATTTCACGAATACTTTCTTTTGAATCTTATTTCAACATGCATAATATGGGCCCGGTATACTAGTAGAAGACAGAAAGAAGAGATAATTTTTTTTTCCATTAAAGTATTTTCTTACACATGCATAGCACCCATTGATAATAAAGAAATTAATCTCCATATTTTTATGCTTGTAATTCAACTTCAAGAAAAATTCATTTGACTCATCCATCAATGTTGTTATCAATGTAAATCTAATTTACTCTAATTTTTAAAATTATAGATACATTTTTGAATAGTTTATATTTAATTTTCAAAGCAATACTATTAATTAAAAGTTGAACAAAAAAATTAACAACTTAAATGTTTTTAAAGAAATGGAACAAAACCCAATTTTGAGGCGCCAAAGCGAGCACGCTCTGTTATGTGAAAACTGAATCAACCCTCGTGTAGGCTCCCAAGGATTCAGTATCGTAGCGATACAATGACTCCCGAAATTGCTAGAACTTAGCGCGCATAAGCTACTGAGTCTCTAACCCTGATGTCGCTTCAGGTTGCCAACATAAAATAGAATAATAGGAGAGTAAAAAATAATAAATGAGAAGAAGACTCAAAGAGAATTTTGAGAGGAGGAGCAAAGAGGTTTCTGATTTCAAAAGACGTCACTTTTTTTCTTTTATAGCCTTCAGAAGCAATGTTATCTTTCACAATTAATTTTCCCAATAAATTCTAATATCAATCAGCAAATCAAATCGGCCATTAAGCCTGAAAAATCCTATTAAAAGCTTCGGACGTTTTAGAAACATACGCACGTTACAAAATCCAAATAAAAACATGTGTGTTTAGGTCAGACACCAAACATAAAGAGTTATCCAATCAAAACAAACAAACTTGGTTTTTTAATCAAAAAAATTGATAATTTTTTTTTTTAAATGCAACAATCAGCCAAAAAAATCAAGTTTCAAAAAAATAAAATAAATATAGGTAATCCAAGTTTCAAAAATATAAAGTACATATAGGTTAGGCAACCTTCTACGGTAAATTCAGCTTAGGCAGCTTTCGATTTTGAACCTACATTTAGTGGCATATTTTGACAACCTTAATGACATGATGGATTAGGCTTTAAATTAGGGCCATTTTTTAAGATATTAACAAAAGCGCACACAATATGCAATATTCATTTTGCCGAGTGAGTTGAAGCGTTAATGATCATACTTATAATATTGTTTCATTTCACGAGAGTTATTAGAGTTTCAGTCTTAAGTCCCACAATTGCGGCTTTCACGATTCTCTCATATAGATAAGTCTTCTAAAGATAATGATACCTACCATAATCTATTAAGAGCATAAGCTTAATATAGCCGATCACACCATACAAGACTGTCACCATAGCGTATGAGGTAGTAGCTAGTGTTGTGCAACTAAATGCATCAAGTACTACTAGTAGGAGCATGTTTCCGAAGGTCAGCGCTTCACGAAAATCACTAATCCAACTTATTTCTAGCACATTGAATCTTCTTAACAACTCGCCAATCAGATAGGTTGGAATCTCGCTGTCGATGACCTCCTTTATGGGCTTAACCTTAATACCCCGACGATGAATCTAGGACTACTCTCCAAGATAAACCATTTATCCAATCGGACTTTATAATGTCCAGGGTCTAATCATAACTTAACAAGTTTTTATTTTCATGTGACGATAGTTCAGAGTCCCCCCCCCCCCCCCCCCCCCCCCCCCCCCACACACACACACACACACACACACACACACACCAAAACAAAAAAAGAAAAGAAAAAAGGGGAGCAATAACTTGAACTCGGTGATGTATAATCAAGTACTCTACCATTGCGATAATGTTATTGAAAGCACAAATAATATCAAATTTTAAGTATTAACATGAGATGTAATTCAGTTACATCTAAAATATAGCAATATCAAGACATGATATCATATGGCAAGATTAAGCATCTACTATTAATTTCAACAACAATGAAGGTCTTAAATTTCATAATAAGGCAAATAAAATATCATTGAAATATCATAGAATCATAATTATCTTTCTTATTCTTTTCAAAGCCTTAAAGAATGATTATTGAATTAGTATTTAATACAAATAGATCACAAGTGGAAGCAATTAGATGTCATTAGTAGGACATAATATTTATTAAATAGGAATCACATAATTTAATATACATTCAAGTAGGAGGCACTCAAATATAACCGTTACAAATAAGCTAATAAAATATGGCAATTATTTGATAATAATGCCCTCTAATAAATATAATAAGTGAAAATAAATGACAGTTTCAATTTGGTATAATAGCACCAATAAAGATCATTAATACCTAGTTAAAGGAAAGCTAGTAATAACAATTAAATGAAAGAATCATGCTAATAAGTCTCCTAGTAATAAAACAATATCAAAGGAAATTTATTTCACATACTAAAAAGGTTAAATTAATACCTTGTCTAATGAACAACAAACTACTAAAAAGCACACAATTCAAAACTTAGAAAGAGACTTGTCCAAAGACCTACAAATTACTCTACAAGTCACATAACTCAAAAATTAGAATGAAAGTTCTAAGTAAATATTTGTAAGATGATCTCATTTTCATCAATGGAGTGAAATATTCAGCAAGTACAATTAGTTAAACTAATTGTAGTCCTCTTGCAAGAATAATCTAGAAACTAAAATAAAAATTTGCAGCAAAAACTAATTATTGCAGTAAAATGAAGTCTTAAACATTTTGTTGCTGGAAAAATAATTGAGCTAGTTATAAGTTTGAGATGTTGCTTCGAGCAAATCTCATAAGATCCAAATAGACTTGAAGTAATAAATTATGGTCTCAGAGACCTAGATTGGCTAACAACAAGCAATGACCGAGGGTAATATTATTGTAAATGAAATTAGAATGTAGATTCTAATAAACCACAAATTCTTTAGCTAGTGAAATATATGTACAGATGGCAAAGGGGATCAATAAAAATATAGGGCCATTGAAAAATTGACAATTTTTTTAAAGGATCAGGTGAACATGAAAATAGAGCATCAGTCTCATTAAAGAGCTTTTTTCTCCATGCTAGAGAATTTATTCTCAAAACTAATCTCTTTACTCAGGACCTTGTGTAGGAATTAAGTTCAAAATTTACGAGCCATGATAATCAGTTCAGACAAACCTAAATCTGATCATTAGTGGGAAAATAAAAAAAAAGAAGAAATTGGCTCCTTCATAACTACATACCTGTAGCTCCTGACAGCCTTGAATCTTTGTACCACTGGAACATGCAAAGCTAGCTTGAGTACCAATACAATATGGACTGGCCATGAGTTAGAAATGAGATTTCAATCAAAAGGGAGGCGCTCGCACACTCACAAATATATATATATATATATATATATATATATATATATATAGAGAAAAATGGATATCAGCCGGCAGGCTGAGAAAACTCTCTCAGCCTGCGCTGACGTGGCTCAAATTGTCACGTCACTGAGTTGCGGCACGCTTTTAGGCGACTGTTAAATTACCAAATACCCCTTATGAAAAGCAACTCTTAGAGCGTTCCCTTGATTATTGTTTATTATTATTTTTCCCCCCTTTTTTTTGCCGCTCTTTATAGGGTATTCTATATAAATTACTTTTCACCCTATTTTCCTGACCTCTTTTTGAAAGATATAGTTTCATCTTTTCAGTCTGCGATAAACTTTTTTTCTGAAAATATAAAATCTTTTTAGATCAATTTTTTTTTCGAAAAGCTTTAATGTCGACGTCTGAGCAGTATACCGACGATCTTAATTTGGAAGATATTACATGTGGATCTACTTTCTCTCAGAATATTGAAAATCTTGAAGGGTTGACATCTCTGCATGCCGATCAACAGGTTTTTATTGTTTATATATATTTTAAAAACAATTTTTGAAATATTGATTTTTTTTTCTCTTTAGACTATGAGGTACTGCGACCGTTTTAATATTCGGTCGCAATCTTATTTGAAAATAATCTCCGGCTGTGAATTCTTTTTTTCTAGGGTATGCGTTTTAGGTCGCAGTCTTTAATAAGGAGTAATATAGATTTCTTCACATACGGATAACTGCGACTTAGGTCATAGTCTTTAGTAAGGAGTAATATAGATTTCTTCACATGCGGATAACTGCGATCTAATAAGGAATAATATAGATTTATTCACATACTGATAACTGCGACTTAGGTCGCAGTCTTTAATAAGGAGTATTATAGATTTCATAACTGCGACTTTGGTGGCAGTCTTGAATAAGAAGTAATATAGATTTCTTCTCATACGGTTAACTGCGACCTTGGTCGCAGTAATTGATAAGAAGTAAATTATTTTTCATCTGTTATGCGACCTTGGTCGCATTTATATAACTTATATTTTATTCATTTAATTGGTGTAATTTTTTTTTTTGGTAGGATATGAATGCACATGGAGAAATGTCTGGAAGCTCAGATAAGTTTTTAGGGAAACAGTTCTTGTCGCATATGGAAGCATACAATTTCTACAATTCTTTTGCAAGGAATAGAGGTTTTAGCGTGAGAAGAAAAGGTACAGATAAGTCACGGAAGCCTCCACATGAGATTATTTGCAGAAAATTTTGCTGCAACAAGGAAGGTCTGAAGAAATTATGTGACAAAAGACAAGATGGGCTTACAGTGCATCGTCGAGTTAACACTAGAGTAGGTTGTCCTGCTGAGATGCATATCCGTCTTCGTTTATTTTCGGACTCAAGTCGATATTGGGTTATCACAAAATTTGTTGATACTCATTCACATGAATTGTCTAGCCCTGATAAGGTACATCACCATTACTCTCACCAGTCTCATCGTTCAACAATTAGCAGAAGCATTATGAGCAATCTGGTTGATGTTGGAATGCGGCCTTCAAATATTTCCCGCGTTGTGAATGCAATGAGCCAGGGAGAAGGCTTTGAAGAAGTGCGCCCTCAACAAGTTATCGATTTCACTCGTCAATGTAGAAATAACTGCGGTGATGAGTTTATTGCTATTATTAAATATTTTCAAGAGAAAGCCGAGACCGATCCAGAATTCTTCTTTTCAAGTGAAGTCGATAACGCGGGCACACTGAGAAGCATTTTTTGGGCTGATGGAAGAGCTATTTCCTCGTATCTTACCTTCTGTGATGTGATCGTTTTTGACACCACATACAGAACTAATCACTTGAGCTTGCCATTTGCTCCATTCACTGGAGTAAATCATCACCGGCAGTCAATTTTGTTCGGCTGTGCTTTGCTTGCTGATGAGCAGAGGGATACTTTTGTTTGGTTATTCCAAAAATGGCTCAAGTGCATGCATGGAGTTGAACCCAAGCTGATTATTACTGATCAGGATGCGCAGATTGGTGACGCCATCAAGATTGTTTTCCCAACTTCTCGGCATCGTTACTGTTTCTGGCATGTGCGGAAACATATTGCCGAGCAACAAATCCCAATGGCAAACAAGTATGGAGAAGATATGGTCTCCGATTTTCATGCTTGGTACACCTCCCGCGATATAAGGACTTGTGAGGAAAGATGGCGTCTGATGAGTGAAAAATATCAGTTAGAAGAAGAAGATGACAGTTGGTTGATGAAGATGTACAGGCTTCGTGGACACTGGGTTAATGCATATCTCAAGGATGTTTTCTGTGCTGGAATGACAACCAGTCAGAGGTCCGAGAGTATTAATTCCTTCTTTGATGGTTTTGTTAACTCAAACACTAAACTAGTGGAATTTGTTCACCAATATGATAAAGCCGTTGCTTCCCGTCGTGCATCTGAATCTCTTCAAGATTTTAGGGGTTTGAATTCTGTGCCCAATTGTACATCCAATCCATATGAGATACAGGTTTCGAAGTTGTATACACCGAAGATTTTTCAGTTGTTCCAAAATGAATGGGCAGTTGTAATTACACTGTTTTCAGAAGAGGTGGAACATGAGAAACCTGGATCAATATATTTGGTTGGTAATTTTTCAGAACCAAAAGACAGGTGGGAAAAGGTCAGTTATGATAAACGAGAGGAACTTCATGTTTCTTGCAGTTGCTCGTTATTTGAAACAGAGGGTATCCTATGTGGACATATTCTGTGTATTTTGTGGCGCAATCACGTTACACATATACCGGAATCATATATACTTCAGAGATGGAGGTTGGATGCTCGTTACAAAAACATTGCAATTGAAAATGGCATGAGGCTTTTTCCCAGTCAAGGCACTCCACGGACGGCTAGATTGTTGACAGTTCATTCAAAATTTAATGCAATTGTGAACATGGTCGCTGATTCTGATGAAAATATTTCAAAGTTGGAGGCAGTTTTGGAAAGTTTTGCCCAAGATACAACTAGAGAATACAGAGCAATGTCAGGAAATGATCGTTCATCACAGCCTAAAACTGCGGTTGGTTCCAGTGGATCCGTTGTCGTATTGCGAGATGGTGAAGAATTGAATATACGTGATCCAATTGGTCCTGTACCAACCAAGGGGAGGCCTAGAGCTGCATCCAGGCTTAAGTCTGGTTTTGAAGATTCTATTTCTCAGAAGGAAGTTAAGCATCGAAGATGTGGTAACTGCCAAGAGCTGGGCCATTACAGGACTGGTTGTCCGTTATTGGTATTACATTAAACCTGTTAATAATTTTTTTTCTAACGATTAATCTTAAAAATTCTTACTATTTAATTTTTTTTGGCAGAAGAAGTAGCTTTGGGTTGCTTCCATCTCGAAGGAACAAAGACTTCAATTTTTTTTATGAAGTGCGACCAGGGTCGCACAGTGTAGAGAGATTAAGTTGATTTCTGACACTGGCATGTAATTATAATCAGATTTATTATCATGCTTTGATTTCTACTGTATTATTTTTGTTTGTAGTTGTACTTTAAAGTTTTAATGCTACTTTATAGTTTAATTTTTTTTGTTTATAATGTAGTCAGAGACTTTGTCTCGTTGTACATGGTTAATTGCAACCAAGGTCGCAGTGTTGTTATTGATAAAGATGGCCAGCAACTTCAATCTAGGGTCGCATTACATGTACTGCGACCAAAGTCGCAGTACGTTAGGTAGTTTTTTTCCTTTATATTAACACGCATAGCGACCAATGTCGCAGTGTTATTGTTGATTAAAACATTGCCGCCATCAACTGCGACCAAAGTCGCATTGTATTTTACTAAGGATGCGGCTATCAACTGCGACCAAAGTCGCAGTACGATAGGTAGTTTTTTTCCTTTATATTAACACGCATAGCGACCAATGTCGCAGTGTTGTTGTTGATTAAAACATTGCCGCCATCAACTGCGACCAAAGTCGCATTGTATTTTACTAGGCTGCGGCTATCAACTGCGACCAAAGTCGCAGTACGTTAGGTAGTTTTTTTCCTTTATATTAACACGCATAGCGATCAATGTCGCAGTGTTGTTGTTGATTAAAACATTGCCGCCATCAACTGCGTCCAAAGTCGCATTGTATTTTACTAAGGCTGCGGCTATCAACTGCGACCAAAGTCGCAGTACGTTAGGTAGTTTTTTTCCTTTATATTAACACGCATAGCGACCAATGTCGCAGTGTTGTTGTTGATTAACACAATTACTGAAGGCATGTTTGTTTCTAATATCAGTACGCAATAGTAAAAACTAAGTTGTAACAAATGAAGACTGTAAATAATCAATGGAACTTATAATAAATAAATGTATAGAAATGTGTATAAATTAAATCAATACAACAAAAAATTATGCAATGAATTGCACTTGAAATATTTTTTACATTTATAAAAAAATTGTGGTATATCAATAATTTGTCAACTATCAGTCTTCAAATGTCATATGTCGTACAATGTCTGTTTCTTCATCCCAACTCTTCTCTACATCTGCAAGCATCATGTATGCAAGCTCACTTCTTAGTTTCTGTACACCAGCAACCGTAACAGCATCAACAGCTGATAGATGATACCCAGACGCTATGCTTTCCATGTACTTGCATACATATATAGCGCAATCAACACTGAAATTTCCATAGAGCAATCATTAAATGAAATTAGATTTTGTACCAAAAAAAAGTAGAAAATATGTAATGAAATTAGATGTCAAAAATTTATATACCTGTTTGCTTGTTGGGGGCATTTTGCGTATTTTATTTTATTTTTTTCTCATTTTTTTTTTAAAATGAATCTGAAAAATCTCTATTAATCTATCTTTCTGCAATGTCAATAGGAAAAAAAATTAGTATTAATCAAATTAATTGCAAGTTTCCAGTAATCAAAAATATTAAACTTCAACTCACCATTATTCTTGCATCATTTTTGTAAAGGTTTGTTATACTACTTTTTTTGTCAGCTGGGACCAAAGAGTTGTAAAAAATCCACTCTTCTGTGCTGCAATCGAATACCAGCAAGGTCCAGTGAAATCCCTGCTCGTCGGCACTATGTTTGTGATTGATCGGGAAGAACATGTACTGCACGTCAGCTGTCCAGTTTTTCAACAGCTTCTGCTTGATGAAATGACCTTCCAGATCTTCAATTTTATTTACAACACCGTGCTGCGGACAAGAAGAAAAAATTTTAAATCGAATACAAAATGAATTTAAAATATAATAAAAATTTCTAAACTGCGACCTTAGTCGCACTATATTATTTAGTCGCAGTATATGAGTTAGTAGCAGTACATTTTAATTATAAACTGCGACCTTGGTCGCATCTCCGACCTTGGTCGCAGCTCCGACCTTGGTCGCAGCTCTTATCTGTTACTTTTTGTCGCAGTACCTGAGTTAGTAGCAATACATTTTAATTATAAACTGCGACCTTGGTCGCAGATCCGACCTTGGTCGCAGGTCGCAGCTGTTACATTTTGTCGCAGTACCTGAGTTAGTAGCAATACATTTTAATTATAAACTGCGACCTTGGTCGCAGTACATGTGTTAGTAGCAGTACATTTTAATTATTCACTGCGACCTTAGTCGCAGTACATGATTTATGCCTACATAGAGAATATTAGTAATCTGTTCCAGAGTTGATATTACATTAAACCGTAAAGGAGAAAGTAGATTTTTACCCAAGCTTCGCTTCGGAAGAATATGCTTTTTAATCCTTCTCTTTTCTCAAGATGCTGCATGTAGAAATGAATTACATTTGAATCTAAGTCTTTACTGAACATCAGGTCCTCAATGTCATTCCTTGAAATGATGATTGAATTATTGGTATCCTGATACGCAGTAGAACTGCAAGATATTTAAAACAAAGTTAGTAATTTAATTGTTCTTATATAAAGGTATAACAGAAATTTTTTGGATATGAATTAACTTACTCAGAGTAGGACTTGTCGAAGAATTTTTTTATAAGATCTTGTTGATGGGGCTGCAGAATTCTGTATGATGTGGTTTCGGTCAATTCTCTCGATGTGGAGGAAATCTCTTTGTCGCCGAAACCAGCGGTAGAACTCGCAGCCGCAGGCTGTGGAAGAGGATTTTCATTTTTTTTCTTCTTCTGTTTTGGATAAACAAAGTCGGAGTCATCACGATCTCTTTCAGCGCGCTTTCGTTCTTTGACTCCCCTTTCTATTGTTCCTTTAGAGGTTTCCAAAACAGCTTCTTTTGAGGGTTGCTTCTGAGGCGGAGTATGTTCTTGAATTTCTTCTTCAGAAGCTCTATCTCTTTGGATTTCTTGAGTCATTTGACTTAGATCCAGAGAAAAACTTGGAATATCTTCCCCAGCAATAATTAAAACAGACTCAAAACCATGATTTTATCCTCTTCCAGTTTTTTCTTCTTCTCCTCTTCAGCCTGCTTCTCCATCTGCTCCTTCATTCTTTTGTTCTCCATCTGCGCCCTCCTCCTCTTCTTCTCATTCTCTTCCTCCTCCCTCCTCCTCCTCTCCTGCCCCTCCTCTTCCCTCCTCCTCTTCTCCTTCTCCTCCTTTTCCCTCCTCTTCTTCTTCTCCTCTTCTTCCCTCATTCTCCTTTCATTCTCCTCCTCTTCCCTTCTTCTATTCTCCTCCTTCTCCTCCACTTCTCTCCTCCTGTTCTCCTTTTCCTTCTCTTCTTCCCTCTTCTTCTCCTTCTCTTTCTCTTCCTCTTCCCTCTTCCTCCTTTCATTCTCCTCCTCTTCCCTTCTTTTATTCTCCTGTTGCCTTCTTTGGTTTTTCTTCTCTTTTTTTTCTCTTCTTTTTTTTAATTTTAATTCAGCCTCGATTTTTTTCTCTGTCTCCATATTTTCAATCTTTTTTTCAAGCTGAGAAACATAATCTCTCAAGAGCTGATTTGCAGACCTCAATCGTTTTATTTCTGCTGCTTGATCATCCGGTGTAGGTGGCAAATAACCTTCAAAAATTGGTTCTTGCTCACTCGTTTCAGCTTGATCTGGCTCCTTTTCCGCCGGGATGTCAGCCTCATTCAATGTATGGCCTCCTTCTCCTTCACTTTCACCTTCTTCTTCTTCTTTTTCTTCACCTTCATCTTCATCTTCATCTTCTGCTGCTTCTTCTTCCTCATCCTCTTCCCCTTCAACTGGAAGGCCAACCATAATTTTTTCATCATTAGAGATGTTGGCCATTCGACTCAAAATCTGAAAAAAAACAGAATAAAGGTAAGCTAAAAATAAAACAATGAAATAATGATACTGCGACCATGGTCGCAGTTTATTTATGAAATATTTTAGATAAGATTGCGACCATGGTCGCAGTATGTTTGTCGTGCATAAATTTATCTGCCAAGACATGCAGCTCAACACTGCGACCATGGTCGCAGTCGTGCATAAATTTATCTGCCAAGACATGCAGCTCAACACTGCGACCATGGTCGCATTTCTGTTGAAAAGGGTATTTTCAAGAGAATGCGACCATGGTCGCACATTATTTGTCAGGCAGAAAACGAACTGCGACCTTGGTACTCAATACTGCGACTATGGTCGCATTTTATTTGTACTACACATAAAAAGAAGTTTAACTTACAATATTGCTGTCAATCTTTTTTAGATCAACTTCAAGTAGAGATCTGCCAATATTTTGGAGGTCCCATCTTACTGCGCGTGGGGTTTTTTCCTCCAAACCAGACCTCTGCTCAAAAATAGGTGCCCTCTCACACAGCCAATACTGCCAAAAATTAAAAATAAATTAGTTTCCACAAATTTTCTCAATTTATGGGTAAATTTCATACAATGTTGGCCAAATTTCAGATTTCTACTTACAATAATTTGCACGGAGCATCCTTGCAGCTCGTACGTGGCTTGCCTGAAGATGTTCATTGACTCAATCAGGAATTGCCAAACAGCTTTTGCCCAGCATATTGTCCTCATCAGTTGCATATTGGCAATCTGTTCCACAATATACCACGGCACCGTGCATTTACTGCCAGAGAAGAAAAGAGTGGCCGACATGTACAGGATGACTAATGTGGTAAAGTCTTGAGCTGCAAGTCTATTTATGTCTCTTATAATTTCCTTCATAGACATTTGCTGCTCAAATTGTTCATCCTGTGTCACATCTAATATATCCCTCCTCCTCCTCTTGACAAGAAGATCATCCAAAGCATTTTCAATAGATACTTTTGTGATCTTCTTTATATTGGGGAAAAAATGTTTTATAACCCCTCTATCCTTCAGCGTACATGTCTTATTCATCACAAAATCTACTCCATTGACAGGTAGACCAAAAGTAAGGGCAACATCCTCCACTGTTAACTCAATCTCTTTGCCCCCAATTGTAAAGATCCTTGTATTACTGTCATACTGGTCTAAAATACGCAGTACGGCCAAGTTTGATTTAAGAGCCTTTTCAGCCGCAAATTCTTCATTGTAAAACGCCATGAAGATTTGGCCAAATGGGGTATTCTTCATCGCCTCTACGAAATTTGCCGGTATGTACTTCTTAATTTTCTTCATTAACTGGCACATTGGTTTTATGCTTGATCTCAGAGGACGAACCTGTATCTGTTGTTTACCTACGTAGGAAGAAAAATTAAACACTTTAGACCAATGATTATTGAAAAAGTCAGAAAATACTACGGTTCAATCAATAACAACTGCGACCCTAGAACGTACTGCGACCAGGGTCGCACTACGATCAAGGTCGCATAAGACTACAGTGCAATCAGAACAACTGCGACCCTAGTCAACAGTGCGACCAAGGTCGCATAAGACTACAGTTCAAACAGAAACAACTGCGACACAAGTTTGATAAAAACATATTATTTAAAATAAACTGCGACCTTGGTGATGACTTGAGACTACAACTCTGATTTAAACAACTGCGACCCCCATGTCGTCAGTATGTGAGAAAAAAAAGTAAATTTCATATACTGCGACCAACGTCGCATTCGTCTACAAGGAAAGGTAAAAAAAAAAAAATTTCCAAAGTCGCACAGATCTGAACTGCGACACAGTAAAAATAGAAGTAAATAATAAAAACTTTTCAAAAAATAGGACCTTTATCGTCTAAAGTTTGAAAATCTCTTTTCGTAATTGCGACCATGTTTCCAATATTTAAAAAAAATTTTAAAAAAAATGCGACTTCAGAAATAAATCTTGAAAAAATTTAAAACTATGAAAATACTCAAAACCCTAAAAATTTTTGAAAATATCAATTTTGTGGTACCTTTTTCGACGGATGATTTCTTAGGCGCCATCAGTTGCAAATAATTTTTTTCAAAAACGGATGAAATTTTTGAAGGAAAAGAACTAATTGGATCAGAACCGCCGGTTGAAGTTTTAGAGCCGTAAATTTTTTTGGAAGACTATTTTTTTACAATAAGGTAAAAGGTTGTGATGGAGGGTATTTTCGGAAAATACAATGTTGAGGTGACTGGCATTAAATTGGGCGGGATTTTACAGGATTTTGTCCGCCAAATGTTTTAACAGATGTGGGGCGGTGATGTTGCCACGCCCGCAGGCTGAGAAAACTCTCTCAGCCCGCAGGCTGAGGTACATTAACCCCATATATATATATATATATATATATATATATATATATATATATATATATATATATATATATATATATATATATATATATATATATATATATATATATATATATATATATATAGGGCTTACTGTACCTCAGCCTGCGGGCTGAGAGAGTTTCTCAGCCTGCGGGACGTGGCTGAATATAGGCCACACATCGGTCGCAGAGTGTGGGCGCCACAAAAAATCAAAAAATCCAGCCTAAACAATCGTGAATCAAAATGACAAAAATACCCCTTTTAAATGACGACTGCGACTTCTAGCATTCAAAAGTAAAAAAACATTCCATGGTCGCAGACTTAATACAGAATAAAGAATACAAGACAAAAAATGCTATCGCATAGCAATGCGACCTCCTTCGGTACTGCGACCAAATTCGCAATCTTCTTTCTCATGCCTTATGTAAAAGAAGTAATTAATATTATATCTACCGTGATACAACACCAGTCTAGAAAAAAAGAGATGCACTAATGTTAATCTCGAGAAAGGAAAGATGTACACCATACGTAATCTAAAGATATAGCCAAACAATTCTATAAAAAGTTAATTTGTACTTCGGATTCTCCAGCAATAAATCTTCAATTAAATATTTAATTTTTTTTACCACTTCCTACCATACTCAACCCTCACCTGTAACAATTATTATTACTATTCATGTTCTTCCACAATATTGACCTTTATATAATGCTTGTAACTAATATATTACCTCATACCTAAAAAACTATAATTTTGCTCTTCCTTTTCAATTTGATTTCAAAAACTTTCAAAAAAAAATTCATTCTTGAATCATGTCTTCCCCATCTTCTTCCTCTGAAGACTCAGAATTCAATTTCAATCAATCCCCCACCGGTCCTTTGTCTTTAGGATATTCTAGTGAATCTGATACCAGTCTGGACTTCACTCCTTTTGACTATCTCACTACATCAAATAATGTATTAACTGATCCTCCTATTCATGATGATAATGAATTTTTCATGTGCGTTAGTGAAGAAGACATTATTCCTCTGCCACTTGACGGAGACATGCTTGATGAAAGCATGTCCTCTGATGCTGTAGGCTCGCTTCCTAGCAACGGGTCAGACGAAGAGCTTGATAGAGACGATCCATTCTGGGAGTTCATCGGTGAAACAAAAAAACCTCAAGATGATGAGGAAATAAGTGATGAAGAGGAAGAGCAGAAGAATGAAGACGATGAATCTGCTTATGATGGTGATAATGACGAGGATTAGGATTTCCTGATCTTCTGATATTCAATTATATTTTGTCTTCTTTTAAAAGCTTTTAATTCTATTTTTTTTTGTAAGGTCTCTTTCTCACTATATTAACTTATAAGTTCTTTTAATTACATATCCAAACTGCGACTGCTGCTCTTAAACACTGCGACCATAGTCGCAATCCTACTACGGATGCAATTTATGGTCGCAGTTAATCATTTATCAGTTCCCAATGCGACTTTGGTCGCAATAATGTACTGTTTTGGAGTTCAAAGTAATTTAAAGTTATAGTGTATTAACTTTTAAACTATTTTGGATAACTGAACAGTCACCTAGGAAGTATACAATTTTTAGGAAAAGATAGAAAATATATTTGAGAGATATTCACGTGGTCCGAGAGCTTAAACCTTTTGGAATTCCGGGATTAAATACATATAAAGGGTCATGAGCAAAGGATTAAAAACATACTAAGTTATTTTTTGCTCAAACTCGTTACTCTCACTGTTCCGAAAATACATTCAAAAAATGTCTTCACCATCACCACCGTCTTCACCGGAAAGAAGCCAATCATCAAATGATGATTTTATGTTTAGTTCTGAAACAATGTCTCGCTATGGGTCAGAATCTGAGCTTGATACAGACGACCCTTTCTGGGAGTTCATTGATGAACCAAAACACAAACATGAAGAGGAAGAAAGCGACGATGAGACTGTACCTGAAGAGGAGGAAGAGACAGAAGACGAAAGCGATACAGAAGACGAAAGCATGACTCTTGACGACGAATCTGATTACTATGGTGATGACGACGATTAGAAGTTTAAAAATTGTATTTTGTTTTTCTTTTTAAATATATATAAATCTGTTTTCTAAAGTTATTTGTGTGAATTAAATTTTTTACTACTATGTATTGGTTGAAATACTGCGACCATGGACGCAGACTTAATAAATACAATGCGACCAAGGTCGCAGTTGCTGGTCTTTAATCTTAATCAACAACAACACTGCTACCTTGGTCGCAGTTTCTGACCGTAGTCTTTATAATATAAACTGCGACCTTGATCGCAGTTGTTGGTGTTTAGTCTTAATAAAATACACAGCGAACTTGGTCGCAGTTGCTGATCTTTACTCTTAATCAACAACATCACTGCGACCTTGGTCGCAGTTGGTGGTATTTATAAATAATCAACAACACTGCGACTTTGGTCGCAGTTGATGAACGCAGTCTTAAAAAAAATAATCTGCAACCTTGGTCACAGTTTTTTGGTCGCAATGTCGACCTTGGTCGCAGTTGTTTCTGTTTGCACTGTAGTCTTATGCGACCTTGGTCGCAGTGTGGTCTCTGGTCCAAGTTGTTTTGTTTGCAATGCATGACTGCGACCAAAGGTCGTAGTTTATTAAAAAACAAATATGCTTTTTATTTATTTTCACGCATTTATCTCCAGGCATGTGAAAATGATAAAAAAAAACGATCTCTTATACAATAAGATTGAGTGTTACAATATAGCAGTAGAAAGAAAACTAAACATCAAAAGAGCCATTGTTGACTAAGAGCAGTGTTGTTATTGAGGTCTTTTTATTTATGTCCAGGCATTTATCTCCAGGCATGTGAAAATGATACAAAACGCTCTCTTATACAATAAGATTGAGTGTTACAATATAGCAGTATAAAGAAGACTAAACATCAAAAGAACCAAGAAGACTAAACATCAAAAGAGCCCTTGTTGAATAAGAGCAGTGGTGTTATTGACGTCCCCGTGTACTAAAAAACTGTGGACGTCGAGGACCATGACTTCTTCCCTTGTGGACGAATATCGATCAAGTTCACCGGCCAAAATATTCTCCCACAGGCCCAGCGAACCTGAAAAAGGACAATCAAGCTCTGGGTCTTCTTCGTGCATAGGGTCATCTTCATCCATGGAGGCAGGCCCCTGTTAGAGACTCTGAAGAAGGCGGAAATTCTCAGAGCAATTGCTCTCAAATGAACACAGTCTAATTATGGGCTGTTAAAGGGAGAGGGTGAGCCCTACTTATGGGCAGCCCATAATAACAACTTCGGGAAACAGCGAATGGTGCGGGTTCATCAACGTAGACTTGACGTTAAAAAGATCTCATAAAATCTTTATGACAGGTCGCGTCTCACGGAGTCAGTCCAAGTCGCATCAGACAACAGACAACTTTTCATTTTTCATTTAGATTCAAAAAAATGACTTAATCCAAAACAACACTTAATAAAACAAGAACACGGCGACCTTGGTCGCTATGCATGTTAATCTAAAGGAAAACACTTACTTAACGTACTGCGACCAAGGTCGCAGTCCATGTAAAGCGACCTAAGACTGCAGTTGCTGGCCATCTTTATCAACAACAACACAGCGACCTTGGTCACATTTAACCATGTACACTGCGACCATCTTTATCCTTAACAACACTGCGACCTTGGTCGCAGTTAATAATTATATTACTTCACCCTTAAAAATTTTTAAAATGAAAGGTTGCGACATTGGTTGCAGTTGCTGGACGCAGACTTAATAAATACACTGCGACCTTGGTCGCAGTTGCTGGACTTTAGTCTTACTCAACAACACTGCTACCTTGGTCGCAGTTTCTGACCGTAGTCTTAATAAAATAAACTGCGACCTTGATCGCAGTTGTTGCTGTTTAGTCTTAATAAAATACACAGCGACCTTGGTCGCAGTTGCTGGTCTTTACTTTTAATCAACAACATCACTGCGACCTTGGTCGCAGTTGGTGGTCTTTATAAATAATCAACAACAACACTGCGACTTTGGTCGCAGTTGATGGCCGCAGTCTTAAAAAAATAATCTCCAATCTTGGTCGCTATTGCTGGTTTTTAGTCTTAATCAACAACAACACTGCGACGATGTGACACGTCACCGCAACAGTTGCTTAGTCGCAGTCTTTGGTCGCAGTGTCGACCCTGGTCACAGTAGTTACTGTTTGCAATGTATCTTATGCGACCTTGGTCGCAGTGTCATCTATGATCATAGTTGTTTTGTTTGCAATGCATGGCTGCGAAAAAGTTCGTAGTTTATTAAAAAAAACAAATATGCTTTTTATTTATGTCCAGGCATTTATCTCCAGGCATGTGCAAATGATACAAAACGATCTCTTATACAATAAGATTGAGTGTTACAAATACAGCAGTACAAAAGAAGAATAAAACATCAAAAAAATCCCTTGTTGACTAAGAGCAATCTTCTTCTTGAGGTCTGGTGGCAGCAAAATCAATAAGATTGAGTGTTACAAAGAAGACTAAAAATCAAAGTAGCCAAGAAGACTAAACATCAAAAAATCCCTTGTTGACTAAGAGAAATCTTCTTCTTGAGGTCTGGTGGCAGCAGAATCAATAAGATTGAGTGTTACAAAGAAGACTAAACATCAAAGTATCCAAGAAGACAAAACATAAAAAGAGCCAAGAAGAGCTCTTGTTGACTACTAAGAGCAATCTTCTCCTGGAGGTCTGGTGGCAGCAGAATCTTTCGTTTATGAACATCTCTTCACCAGAAGGTTATCCAGTGAGCATGGAGTTTCCTCGATGTCACTTCTGGGGTAAGAGAGGAGGTTTTTAGACCTCACAGGGAATGCTACCCACCACTATATCCACCACATCCCCCGCCGCCATACCCACTCTGACCATCCGTTACCAGCAAGCTTGACTGGTGCATCAAGTCAGAGCAGATCTCGGTGAGGATTAAGTCCTCGTCAAGGATCATGACTTCTTCCCTTGTGAACGACGAGGACCATGACTTCTTCCCTTGTGGACGATGAGGTCTATGACTTCTTCCCTTGTGGACGAACATCGATCAAGTTCGTCAATAGGGTCATCTTCATCCATGGAGGCAGGCCCCTGTTAGAGACTCTGAAGAAGACGGAAATTCTCAGAGCAATTGCTCTCGAAAGAAAACAGTCTAATTATGGACTGTTAAAGGGAGAGCGTGAGCCCTATTTATAGGCAGCCCATAATAACCATAATTAATGGTTCATTAATCAGAATCGTCGGCATTAATGGTCTCCAACCGCCAGCGCCGGTTTGGCATTAAAAGACATTAACGCCTAAACCCAATGAAGAACCGACGCGTAGACAACCGCTTCGGGAAACAACGAATGGTGCGGGGTTCGTCAACATAGACTTGACGTTAAAAGATCTCATAAAATCTTTATGACAGGTCCCGTCTCACGGACTGACTCCAAGTCGCATCAGACAACAGACAACTTTTCATTTTTCATTTAGATTCAAAAAATGACTTAATCCAAAAAACAACACTTAATAAAACAACACTTACTTAACGTACTGCGACCAAAGTCGCAGTCCACGTAATGCAACCCTAGATTGCAGTTGCTGGCCATCTTCATCAATAACAACACTGCGACCTTGGTCGCATTTAACCATGTACACTGCGACAAAAGACTTTGGCTAAGGTCGCAGTTTAAATGTACAATGCGACCAAAGACTCTGACTACATTATATTCAAAAAAAATAATTACTTAACGTACTGCGACCAAAGTCGCAGTCCATGTAATGCAACCCTAGATTGCAGTTGCTGGCTATCTTTATCAATAACAACACTGCGACCTTGGTCGCATTTCACCATGTACACTGCGACCAAAGACTTTGACTAAGGTCGCAGTTTAAATGTACAATGCGACCAAAGACTCTGACTACATTATATACAAAAAAAATTAAACTATAAAGTAGAATTTTATCGCAGGCTGAAAACATTGATCTGAAAAGATTTTATATTTTCAAAAAAAATTTATCCCAGGCTGAAAAGGAGAAACTACATCTTTCAAAAAAGAGGTAAAGAAATAAGGCGAAAAGTAATTTATATCCTATAAAGAGCGGCAAAATAAAAGGGAGGAAAAATAATAATAAACAATAAGGAAAAGTTATCATAAGGGGTATTTGGTAATTTAACTTCTCCCTAAAAGCGGGCCGCAAGTCAGTGAGGTGACAAATCGAGCCACGTCACCGCAGGCTGAGAGAGTACTCTCAGCCCGCGGGCTGATATACATTTTTCTCATATATATATATATATATATATATATATATATATATATATATATATATATATATATATAGAGAGAGAGAGAGAGAGAGAGAGAGAGAGAGGAGGAAGGGGGGGTATCTGTACCTCAGCCACTAGCTGAGAGAGTTCTCTCTCAGGTGGCACTGTGATCTGATCGCAGTCCATTGCGACTTGATCACTGTCTTAAAAAAAATTCAGATATTCTCAGTCTGATTAGGGTTGCGATCATGATAATAGTTCTCATAAAAACACTGTGACCATGGTCGCAGTCCTCACAAAAAAATATTGCTCCTGGTTGCAGTCCTTACAAAAAATTGAGACCATGGTGGCGTCGTGCCCAGAATTTGTGGTTGAGAGTCAGTCACATCGCCACCAACTGAGTCTCTCAGCTGGCGACTGAGATACATTTTTCTCATATGTGTGTGTGTGTAGAGAGAGAGAGAGAGAGAGAGAGACTTGGATTCTTTGGGAAGGATGTGGAAATGAATCATTCACATTCAAATTTAATGTTAGACCATTCAAATTGACGATCAACTCTATTAGAGTTGATCAACATTCTTAAGAATGCTTTAAAAAAAATTAAATTATTTTGAATACTTTTACTTGTTCATCAAGTAGGCACAAAATGAACAGCCAAAATATTGAACTGATTAATTTAACGGTGTAAAATGTTTGAAACCTAATAAAAATTAGTGTTAAAGTCATAGTTAAATGTAACATGCTACTTTTTACGAAACATTTTGTGCCTATTTGATGTATAGACCAAAAAAAAAAAAAAACCCTATAAAACACTTGATTTTTTTATTTACTCGGAAAGCTAGCTAAAAACACGCTGACAAGCATATATACTTTTATCCCCACATGGTAATCTACTCCGTTTAACAAAAAAAGCCAACACACCCCACCCCCCCCCCCCCCACCCCCCCACCCCCCCCCCCAACACACACACACACACACACGCACTAATTTTTGCTAGGCTTCAAATATTATATACTGCCAAACGAACTAACTCACTATTTTGGCCTTTCAAATTTAGATTAAAAAATCCCCGCATTGTAAATGGAAAATCAAACAGTACCAACTTTTATTGCCCCATCAGGGGGAAAGCTAGCTGAAAACGCTTTCCCTCTGATGGAGTAAATACAAAACATGTATACTTTTATCCCCTCATGGTAAATCTACTCCATCAGAGGGAAAGCTAGCTGAAAAACGCGCGCGCGCACATACATGCATAAAAATACATACATACAAGCCATGTTTGCAGCCATGTTTGCCTCGATGAAATTGAACATTAGCATCTATATAAAAATATATATATATGTTGATACAACAACAGAACGTTTGGGTAAAAGATCACAGATGAAAGAAGACGGAAAAGAAAAACATATCCCACAACTACAACATGATGTGATATTGAGGTGCTGCTACTTCTATGAAACTATGTAAGTCTTACTGAAATTTATGAGGAAATTGGGCAGGTCAACAGCGAAACATTTTTAGGCCTTTTGATTCCCCAACATGACTAAAGTACCGTCTGTCAACAAAATCAGAACTGTAAAGGCCTCTGGTGTCATTCCTCTTTCTTGTTGAGTTTGGCGTCTCCGTCTTGAGATGCAAGAGACTGGCTATCTGAATCGGCTCCAATCTTGGACTCATCATACTCCAACAGCTGCCACAAAAAAAGAAAATAACAAGGATATTAGCCTACCCCGCAAGCCATAATAAACATGCTTGTAACATGCATAACACAATGATGAAGCTTGCGTCGAGAAGTAAAAATTAAAGGAATGCAGATTCAAACCTTCATCTGGTGACAACCATAAAGTGAAAGCAACTTCAGCCTATTCTATACCGAGGGGATGAATATACTCCCCGAGCGTCATGTTATTATCTTCATCTAGACCCTTTACTGGTTTAGGAGAAAGGGACTCGTAAAGATTAGCTCTTCAATAGAATAAGCTTTAACTGAACTACTGAAAAATGTAAATGAGATACCTACTAATTGATCATCAAAGTTCAATAGCAAGACCTCCTCTTGCTCCTACTCACATTGGTCATGATTTTGGCATAAACTTGTGGTATGGGGTTGACAACCAACCATAAAACGGCATAAATTTGTTTGGTTTCTCTACCTAAATCATGTTTCATAGCTTATCTCAGTTTGAAGGGAGACGGCCTGAATAATGTCACTAGCTTAATCAACAATATTTGAAGTCTCATTAATGATTGTATGGAAGGATAGCATTTGCTCACCACCCATGTTAAATTCAAATCTTACATGCCCACATAATCTCCAGGGTACTCTATGAAGTCCATAATTTCTGTGAATTATTCTAGATTCCAATTTAACATAATAGGAGGGAAAGAAAAACGGTTTTTCAGTCTCTGGAGATAGATGTTGATATTGTATACTATAAAGCACCCACACCTACTTTTTGGACATCCATACCAGATACATGATGTTCATGCAGCTTTCTTTTGTTCTTAGCATCACATGCCAATTATGATTTTATTTCCTAATTGTCAAGTAATACAATATTCTTGCTTTTTTATATTCTATTATTGTTCTTGTAGTTAATGATACAATTTCCAGAAATCATTAATATTACTGTATTCTAGATCAATCACTGATTAGTTCGTTTAGTATGATTCATGCTTTGTCTTGAAATTGTCTAATTGATTCCTCATACTTCAGAAAGTTATGTTCATCATGGAGGTAGTAGGATAGCTGTGAGGGTAAGGATGACACCACTCCACTGTGGAAGACATAGTATAACTGTAAGTCTAACAAAAACCTGAAAAGGCACAAAGTCGTAGGGGATATTGGATGTGGTAATGGGAATATTGTCATGAACTTCTAACGGATTGCAGTCCAAGGTCTAGGGTCACTTTTGCATAACCATTGCTCTGCATCAAGTTTTGCAAATCCAGGAAGTGGGAACACATTGTTAAATGAAGAAAGTATTGGAGCAAGATTTTTATTTTACTATTATTATTGTTATTATTAGTATTTTAAGGTAACCATTGAGCCAGGCCTCAATGGTGGAGCAAGAAGGGTAAAAGGGTAGAGGCAGGAAAAGGCCAAATATACTTTAGCGAGAAATGCAGGATCTGCCATTAAACATGGGAGTCTGGGAGGTCACACTTAGCAAGAAATCCCATAGTTTTATTCAATTTTAGACAGTCATCGTAATCAACATAATTGCCACCCACACACAACCATTCTGCAACCATATCTTTCAAAAGGCATTAAAGCATAAATGATGAGTTCCACAAAACCTGGACTACTTTATGGCGGGGTATGTTTTGATGACGATGTGGTCTATAATGGGACACTTGAAGAGCATGTGGAGCATTTAGGAGCTGTCTTCTAGATATTACATAACTAGCTTTCTGTCAGGAAGTAGAAGTGTTCTTTCGGTCAACAATTAGTCTTGTTACTTGTACATCGGATCAAGGGAGTGACCATCTGAGGGACAATGAAGGCCACAGAGAAATGGGATCCCTCATAAAAGTTATAGGAGATAAGATCTTTTCTTGGCCTGGTAAACTACTCTAATAGGCTGAAAACTTGTATGACCTTATGGAAAGAAAAGGGGTGTGAGACATCTGTTGTGAATGACGAGTGGTCTAATTAACAAAAAAAAATGCCAAGGAGATGTGATGAGATCATGCCGCTTAGGGGCCGATTCGATCGAGTATACTTCAGGAAGTGACGCAATGCAGTTCTTTGGCTTTAGATTGGATTTGTTTCAGATTTATTTGTCGTAGATGTTTTTTTTTTGTTTTACCTTTCTTTTATGTAGTAGGTGTTCCTTTGTGGACGTTTAGTACCACAACGGTTATTTCTCAGTAGTTCTCTTTTGTAAAACCTATATAAGGCTCCCTGGACTATTCTATTGGAATCATTGAATGATTAAAATTTTCTTCAAATTATCCAGTTTAATTCTTGAGTTTATCTACTCTCAAATTTTGGGTGAGAAGCCTGCGTAAGGGGTGGAAACCTGAAATTTTATCCTGTTTTGAATTTCAAAAGTCAGTTACGATTTGAAGGTGGTTACGATCCAGGTCAGTTCTACATCATTTTGTATCAGAGCATATGGTTTCAATCCCCTTCAAAATTTTCTATTCCACACTTCTTTCCCACTCTCAAAAACCCTAGAACTACACCAAATTCTAGAAAAAAATTCCAAAAAAAATTACACTGTAGAAAATCAAATAAAAAATCTTCAAAAATCCCTGAAAATTCCCAAATCCACACTGTTCATCTTCCCAAAACCCCTCCACACTCGATCTTCCCTCAAACCCTACTCCTGGGTTTTCGCCACCGCGCCGCCGCTCTTCGCTAGCCACTCCACATCCACCGACAACATCTCCAAGCTTCCCCGAGCTCCATCATCACCCAAGATCCAGCGTCCGAGCCCACAAGTCAGCTCCGATGGGATCCGGCGAGGCGTCGCTTGCCCAGCATCGTCGTCCTCGTCTTCATCCCCACCTCTGCCCGACGACGTCATCATCACCGACGTTCTCCAACACTGTCGTCCTCGTCTTCATCCGTGCCTCCGCTCGACGAAGCCGTCGTCACCGAAGATCTCCAACGCCGCGCCTAACATCGTCGTCGCGCCCAGATCCACGTCGTCTTCTTCCCGGGCTCGTCGGCGCTCCCAGATCCACGTCGTCCTCTCCCTGGGCTCGTCGGAGCTCCCGGAGGCTCGATTCGATATCATCGGAGCAGGGTGAGTCCTTGACGCCGTGCTTCGCCGTATCGCGCCGCCGCCATCGTCATCGTTCTCCTTGCCGTGTCCTCATAGGAGTTTCCTCACCGGAGTTTCTTCACTGGGCAACTCCACCTACCCTTCCACCGTCGACCTCCACGCCACCGGACTTCTTCCATCGCCGTAGTCACCAAAGTCCCCAAGCCCTAGCAGAGCTCGAAGGGGGAGAGTGGGGCATTCGGGTGAAGGGAAGTGACTCGAAGCCTGAACCCGTTACGAGTTTTTATAATTGGATGAGTCGGGTCGGATCCAAACCGCCTGACCCGTGACCCGCTTGAGGCAACGTCACTGCTGATGTATAATTGGATGAGTCGGGTCGGATCCAAACCGCCCGACCCGTGACCCGCTTGAGGCAACGTCACTGCTGATGTAAGCGTTGACGTTAGCAACCCAGTTACCCAGCGAGTTGACTCAGTTGATTCAGCCCAGTGTGTTCTGACTCAGTCCAGAAACACAACACTTCTAAAGGCTGTTCAGAGCTCGTTTCAAGACCAAATCGAGCCGTTTTGAGGCAACGGATTCGTGACGACTAGTACTATGCTCCTACAGCAGTCACAGTCAGGTTTGAGCTACGGTCGCCTCTCAGGTAACTTTGAAAATTCTGTTCAGTTATTTGAAATATCTAGCCATTCCAATCTGTCGCAAGGTAGAATTTATTGACTGTTACCTACTAAATAGTGAGTTGTGTAATTCTGACCTTGAGTGGTAACTTGACTTAATATTAATTGTGCAACTAAATTAATTTGAATTCGTAATTTTTGATTTATCTTGGAGTTAATTGTGTCAGCATGTGTCTTTGTCACTGTCGCCACATTATATTTTCTTAATCATGTGTTAATCTACGTAGCTTAAAATTGGTATTATCTTTCATCACTCTAATCCCTGACTCCTGCATAAAATACATATCATTTTAGGACAGCTTGCATTTAGAATCAGCTAGGATCTTACATGCCTATTAGAAGTGGTAGAACTTTTTCTGTCGAAGAAACTTCAGCACCAATGGACTCTAGCATTCATGATACACTCAACACAATCCTTAACAAAATAGAAAAGATGGACCAACAGCTACAAGAAGTTAGGGATCAGGTTGATGTCAATTGTAGGAATCTAGCAACCCGAATTGGTAGGCTAGAAACCAATCAGAGAAGAACCACGGAGGAGGAAAATTCTCAAAACGACAGTAGGTCTCCAAGGCGTGAGCAAGTTCCACCCTACTATACAGCCGATGCTGATGCCCAGTATATCAAGAGCATTAAAGTCGATGCTCCTTCCTTCGACGAGCGCTTGGACCCTCAGGTTTATATAGATTGGCAGTTGGCTATGGACCAATATTTTCATTGGCATGACATGTCTGAATCAAGGAAGATTCGATTGGCCGTAATGAAACTAACAGGACAAGCTGGGCAATATTGGAAAAACCTAGAGAGGATGATGAGGTACAGAAGGGAAGACCCAGTGGACATTTGGGAAGGCATGAAAGAGAAGCTTATGCTGAAGTATGTTCCACCGTCATTCAGTCAACAATTACTAGACAAATGGAATCGATGGACTCAGGGGAACAAATCAGCTACTGATTACATTGCTAAATTTGATGAATACTAGAATTGATGTGGAGCTATCGAGTTAGAATCTCCCGAACAGACCCTATCTAGGTTCAAGTCCGATCTTAGGGATGATTATCGCCGAGAACTCATTGCTCAAGATATCACAACTCTAGAACAGGCATATCAGCTAGTCACCGACTTAGATGAGTTTAGAGAATCATATTTTAACCGAGCTAACTTTAGGGATAACTCTAAAACCATCACCATTAGCCAGCCAAGTTTTAACCGAACTCTTCCTACCCCAAGTAAATCTGTCACCAGTTCCTCTAGCGCCAAACCAGCAGGTCCTGGTGCAAATCCCATCACATCCGAAAGGAGAACGGTTAGTGAACCCGGAAAAGTCAACCCAAGAACCCAATGCTACAGATGTTAAGGGTATGGTCACCTTGCCAGCCAGTGCCCGAGTCAAACTAAAACCCTTTGTAGAAATTCCCATTGAAGATATAGAAGGAAAGCATGATGGAGAAGTGGTGCACCAACAAGATGATGGCTCAGATGCCTCTGCCGAAGAGTATAAATTCAATGGGTGCATTGGAAATGTGAAAATGACGAGCCTACCCCTTGTGTAGGTCGCACCCAATTAGGAGTGGTGAGGTGCACTTTAACACAGCCTGAACCACTCAACGACTAGAGAAGAACTGCCATATTTCAAACTTACACAAAAATTGATAATAAGAACTGCAAGATAATAGTAGATAGTGGCAGTTGCATCAACGCTGTTGCGTCAAAATTAGTCACCACCTTGGAGATGATACCGGTGAAGCATCCAAACCCCTACAAGATCACATAGATCGACGCTACATCCATAAATGTTCAGGAGAGATGTCAAATTCCCATCCAGTTTGCCACATACACAGATAATGTGTGGTATGACGTACTCCCCATGGATGTTGGTCATATCATTCTGGGTCGACCATGGTTATTCGACTTAGACGTGACCATATATGGACATACCAACCAGTGTTCGTTCGTCCATAATGGAAAAAAGGTGAAAATTATGCCGAACCAACCGAAACCATCAACCCGAGGAAAAGGGGTTGACAAAAAAAATACAAAGTGGATGTCCAGAATCCTTAAAAAAGGGTGATAAGGGCAAAGATAAGATGGAAATGAATTTGATAAGCCACGATCAAATTGAAAAGAGCTTGCATGAGGGTTCTACTTGTTATGAACTCGTGGCTCGAGAGGCTGACTGAAATATTGAGAAACAGATTCCTGAGCACATTAAACCAATTCTGGAAGAGTTTTCGGAAGCCCTCCGACAAGATCTTCTAAGTAAGTTGCCCCTATGCGAGACATTCAACATGCTATTGACTTAGTCCCATGAGCAACTTTACCGAACCTGCCCCACTATAGAATGAACCCTACTGAACGCGGAGTTACAACGACAGGTAGAAGAGTTACTCGACAAGGGGTTCATCAAAGAGAGTTTAAGCCCATGTGCAGTTCCCGCACTTTTAGCGCCAAAGAAGGATGATATATGACGTATGTGTGTGGATAACCGCGCAATCAATAGGATTACCGTCAAGTACCGTTTTCCCTTTCTCCGTTTTAATGATATGCTGGATCTGATATCAGGTGCCACAGTCTTCTCCAAAATTGATCTTAAGAGCGGATATCACCAAATTAGAATCCGGCCAGGGGACGAAAGGAAACCGCATTTAAAACTAAATACGGGTTGTATGAGTGGTTGGTTATGCCCTTTGGACTGTCCAATGCTCCTAGCACCTTCATGAGAGTGATGACCCAATTGTTTCGACCATTATCGGTAAATTCGTAGTGGTATATTTTAATGATATACTGATCTACAGCCAAACTCAGGAGTAACATGTGGAACATCTGAGGCAAGTTCTATGCACACTCCAGATTGAGAAGTTTTATGCAAATCGAAAAAAGTGTGCTTTCTGTATAGACATGGTTATCTTCTTAGGATTTGTGGTGTCATCCGAGGGGGTTTCCGTGGACCCTGAAAAGGTGAAGGCAATAACCGAGTTGCCACAGCCCCGAACTATTAGGGAAGTCAGAAGATTTCATGGGTTAGCCACTTTTTACCGTCAGTTCATAAAGAATTTTTGTGCTATTATGGCACCACATATAACCGACTGTTTAAAGAGCGAGGGGTTCCAGTGGACTCCTGCTGCCTCCAAGGCTTTTGCTGAAACCAAGAGGATGATGACGGAAGCTCCCGTAAGGCATCTCCCTGACTTTTTGAAAGCTTTTAAAGTAACTTGTAACGCATCAGGACTGGCAATAGGTGACGTATTGAGTCAAGAAAGCCACCCTGTTGCTTATTTCAGCGAAAAACTAAATGATGCCCGATAACGATACTCCACATATGACAAGAAATTTTATGGGGTTATACAGGCTTTGCGCTACTGGAGACATTATCTGTTACCGCAGGAATTTGTGTTGTATTCAGATCATGAAGCGCTAAGGTATCTCAACTCCCAGAAGAGACTGAATGCGAGACATAGTAAATGGGTGGAGTTCCTGCAGGATTACACATTTGTTTTCAAACACAAAGCAGGCATCGAGAATAAGGCCGCTGATGCGCTAAGCCGACGTGTCACGACTTTGGTAACTATGAGGACAGAAGTGATGGATTCGAGAGGTTAACAGAAATATGATTCATGTCCCGACTTTGAAAAGATTTATGTCACGTTACGAGACGGCCCTGTTCGTGAGATGTACAGTTTTCTCCTACAAGACGGTTATCTATTCAGATTCCGTAAGCTATGTATTCCCCGTAAGTCCCTCAGGAATTCTCTTGGGAAGTACATGTTGGAGGTCTGGCGGGACATTTCGGTCAGAACAAGATAATTGAGGCTGTTGAACAGTGATTCTACTGGCCGAGTTTGAAAAGAGATGTCGCTAAGATAGCCAATGTCGCACATGCCAACTGGCCAAGCAACAAAAGCAGATTGTCGGATCTTACACTCCTCTTCCAGTACCCAATTGCCTTTGGCAAGACGTGAGCCTAGATTTCATACTAAGATTGCCAAAAACTCAGAAAAAGCACAACCCTATCCTAGTAGTAGTCAATTGATTCTCGAAAATGGCTCACTTTATCCCGTGTTTCAAGACCTCAGATGCGTCTCGAGTAGCCGTCTTGTTTTTTGATAATGTCGTCAAGTTGCCTGAGATACCTAAAACCATGGTGTCCGATGGGGACGTTAAGTTTGTTAGCTACTTCTAGAAAACACTTTGGCACAAGATGGGCACCAAACTGAAATTCTCAACAGCCTTTCATCCACAGACAGATGGTCAAACCGAGGTAGTAAACAGGACTCTAGGGAATCTCCTTAGGTGTCTAGTTGGGAAAATTTTGAAAACTTGGGATCTCATTTTGCCTATGGCTGAATTTGCATATAATGGATCTGTCAATAGGACTACGGGCCTTAGTCATTTTGAAATAGTAAATGGTTTTAAATCAAGGCAACTAGTTGACTTAATTCACATGGCTCATCATCATTCTAGGGTATCAGACTCTGCATCAGCATTTGCATCTCGTATACGTGCATTACATGAGGAGATCAGAGAAAAGATAATGTCGGAGATTATGAGATGGTCCGCATGAGACCTGAGCGGTTTCCTCCCGGAACCGTGAAGAAATTACACGCGCGAAGCGCAGGACCCTTCAAGATTCTCAAGAAAATCAATTCAAATGCTTATGTTGTGGATCTCCCACCAGACTTTAGCATCAGTTGCACTTTTAATGTTAAGAACTTGGTTCCATATAAAGGTACCTTTGACACCCCTTCTGACCCATTTGTTGATGAGCCAAACCAAGACCTTTCTGAGAGCCCCCACTATCTCCACTTCCCCCTAAACTGTCCTATGTAACAGAAAATATAGATTCTATCTTGGATAATCAAATTGTCTCTACTAGAGACGGAGGGACGTGACTATCTCATTAAATGAAAGGAAAACTTGATTCAGAAAATTCTTGGATTATCAAGGGAGACCTTCGGCGTCTTGATCCCGATCGACTGGAGCGCTATCAGAGCCAGCAGCAATTCTGTCACCCACGCTCGACGGGGTCGAGTTCTTTCCACCCGGGGGGAATTGATGAGGATATCATGCCGCTTAGGGGTCGAATCGATCAAATATACTTCAGGAAACGACGCAATGCAGTTCTTTGACTTTAGATTGAATTTGTTTCAGATTTATTTGAAGTAAATGTTTTTTTAACCTTTATTTTCTGTAGTAGGTGTTCCTTTGTGGGCGTTTAGTACATCAGTTATTTCTCAGTAGTCCTCTACTGTAAAACTTATATAAGGCTCCCTAGACTATTCTATTAGAATCATTGAATGATTAAAAATTTTCTCAAATTATCCAGTTTAATTTTTGAGTTTATCTGCTCTCGAATTTTGGGTGAGAAGCCCGCGTAAGGGGTAAAAACCCAAAATTTTATCCTATTTTGAATTTCAAAAGTCGGTTACGATTTGAAGGTGGTTGCGATCCAGGTCAATTCTACATCAAGATGACTAAAAATGGGTTTATGCTTCATGCCAGGAATGTGGAGAGAGAAATAAAAATAAAGATTACATTTAATGTCTACTCTTAAAAAACCAACACAAGGTTGGTACTTAGAAAAACAAGACAAGTTGTAACTGATAACACACGTATGTGATATTGCAGAGATAATGTATCCACACTTCGTATTGGATGTCCCTGAAAAGACATGTACTTTTGCATGTAAATAACAAAGTTTATATTCTAAACCTTTTGCATCCGCTTATGCAGTTTGCCAGCACTAAGTCTTCTTGCTTACACACGCTGTAACTGCACATGATCTCAATTGGGAATTTTAACAACACCTTGAGCCCAGATGACATGCCAAGGTGGAATCCCACGACAGCCCACAGAGGTAATATAAGAACTTTGGCATTTTATCTAGGACAATGGCCTCCATGGCCTTCACCTTCCTACCTCTACCGAAGTATTCACTTGGAAAATAGCCACATGATAATGGTAATGCACATGGCAATGGCAATGGCAATGCACACCTAGTGACTCCAGAGTGGGAGCAGGCGTTCCAACACACAACACTTGTCATAGAAGACCGTGTTTCTTCTGTCTCCCACCTGGTTTTACTTCCTGTGTAGCCACTCCATTACATCATTGGAAATCACACACCTAGTGACTCCAGAGTGGGAGCAGGCGTTCCAACACACAACACTTGTCATAGAAGACCGTGTTTCTTCTGTCTCCCACCTGGTTTTACTTCCGGTGTAGCCACTCCATTACATCATTGGAAATCAGTTTGAGTTATATGTAGATCAAACGCTAAGGCAATTATCATTGATCGCATGACAAAACGGGCTAGAGGCTCCCCAATGTGATGGATATTGTGCAAACACAACATTCTATGGACTAGTCACCTTGTTGGCCATGTATACTACAGCGCTTTAACACTAGCACCTCCATGCTGGAAGCTTACAGTCATGACCCCCCAACGTTGTGACATGACTGAAGTACTCTACAACAGGCACTTGTTTCGAACAATACCATAATGAACTCCAAAATAGAAAGTGTCTAGTGACAATCTGGGCTTCACTGGATATCAACATGAATTCTTAACTCCCAATTTTTTCACATTTTATGCATGTGCATTAACAAAAGACTCAAACCACACAAATGCAGACCCAAAGGACAATGGACCTCATCCCTTGCACACATCCAACGGATAGCACAGGATCACTCTTGGCACGGTAAGGCTCGTGCATACCTACTATGGGCATAGTAGAGTAGCAAGATTGCATATCAGACTACTACCATCGACTCAACCACTAATGCGCACAGACAACACCATTTTTCGCAAAAGAAATATGTGAACCATTTGCCTTGTCACGACCGAAAGCATCAGTGTGAAATGGTTTTGGCCCTGAGGTTCCTCGGGCAAAATTGGGACGTCGCGTATAGGAATGACTTGAACACACTGGAACATTTCTTTGAGACACAGCACAATGCCAAGCCAATAGAATGTTATTGAGATAGCCCTGGTATATGAAGTCATGTCACCAAAAAGAATAAATGATTTCTAACCCATCAATGTCTACATCACAACGTACAAGCCAGCTGCATCACCCCTGGTCAGCAAGCGGCATGCCTACACTCAGTTTCCCAGAAATAGAACGCTTTCTGATAAGGCTAAGACGGCACAAATAACAATCCATACGTACCGGAGTCATGGCAAAAGCAGCAAGTGGCATTTCTTTCAAGCGAAGCTGAATGTGGAAAATGTGTATGACCAAGTCACAAATGAAACTTCGTGGAGAAACTCCTTCAGCTTAGGGTCTAATCATGTGTCAGTTGCATGGCAGATGGCTCGCACTTGCCACAGTAAGATCACCTTCAAATGACAGAGACATTTCTTCCAACGCATTCGACCCATTAACAACCTTAGATAAAAGACCCCTTAGTCACGACCTCGTTCATTCCGTTCACTGAAGCCCTCACCACCCTGCTTGAAAATGCCGCAGCAACTGGGCCGTTCCAAAGCTTCTTTAGCAGACTCTCGAAGCCCATCACCCACTCCCTTAATGTTGATGTTACTGCCATTCTACAGGAAGAACCCACCCGTCACCATTGTTGTCACAGAAACTGTCAAGCAGACACGAAGGCACAAAGTGCTTAGGGCATTAAGCAATGACCCACGGCTGTTGTGAGGGGGAAGGGTTATTTTCTGGGAAGGTTTTGACCAAGATTTGACCCAAATCCTGTTATTAAGCGAACAAAATATTTTTAGTCATGTTCAAACTGAAAACCTAGACTTCCCATGTTGAATAGAAGAGGAAGCTTCTGCCCCTTTCCCTTCTTTTAACCTGCTAAGCCCGCCTCCCCAACCCACTCCCCAAATACCAATTCCCAATTTCCCAAAGTGGCTTGTGGCGATCCACATTTGATAGCAACGACATCCACCTGTGGCAACTTCTCAAGTACGAATTTGTGATATGTAGCTGCTACTCTCTCACTGTGATTGTTGTGGTTTCTCTTAAACTCTCTCTTCTTTTTCTTACTCTTCTGTTCTTGTTTCTTTCTCCTACTCCCGAAAGTGTTAATTCCCCGCTTTCTTTGCAAGACTACAAGAGCGGTTTTAGTCTCTATAACAACAAAGTCATTGTTATAGAATAGTAGCATTGAATCAAGGTTTGTTCTCCGCCACTGCTCTGTAATAGTGGCTTCATAGCCCAGTTCCAAAGACGGCAGCAAACTAGTAATTATCAAATATTAATAATTTAGAAAAACAATCAAGCAATTTGATGATGAATATTCAATATTGAAATAGTTTGTGATTTGATCTGTAGACTAGTAATAATATTCACGTTTTATGACTTCAATAATTTCATCATTATTTTCAAATTCTTAAGACAAACTACACCTTGCCTCACGCCATGACAACACTACCATTGAGATGGTGATGCTTCAAGACCTGCATATTTACCCAGAAGGCAATGTGACAACAGGTGAAACGATTAAAATCTAGAATCTACTTTGATGTTGATGATGTCCCTGTTTCTTTCTTACACAAGCCAAAGAAGATTATCCATTCCACATCAACCGGTGACCACTTCACTTATCATGCCATCGCAATTATAGATGATCGACCTACGTTAGAGCACTTCCAAGCAGTGTTTTAAATGTCGTCCGACATTTCCGAAATGTCGTCTGACATTTCGTTTTCAAGCCCTCACCACCATGACATCCCCATCCGCATTTGAAATGGCGATTTGAAAAATGTCGGCCGACATTTCGGGAAAAATCCGATATGTCGGCCGACATTTTCCCGAAATATCGGCCGACATTTTGGAAAAAACTCAATATGTTTATTGGTCTTGAAAGTTGGAGCAATTGAGAAATTTTAATAATGGATTAGCGAATATATGCAAAATGTTCAAGTTAATTATACATATCCTAAACATATTTATGTAGTTTTGCAAAGTTGTGTATGTACTATCTTGATAAGAATTTTTAAATTACATTATTTAAGACATCTAGGATATATATATATATTTGTTATCTGTCATGACGTCCGAAATTTACTAAATGGCCCCGAAATATCTCCGAAATTTGAAATCCGACATCCGATTACGACATCCGACATTTCCTTGATATCCGACATTTAAAACAGTGCTTCCAAGACATCCTAAAGAAGTTTGATGCCCTTACACACCTATAGTCCTTCCCAAGATCTCCATGGTAGCTCACCTTAGCGGGCATGCAAGAAGCATAGATAATGTGTATTTGCAATCCAAAGAAGACAATTTAGAGTAGGGTCAGCAAGCAAGCAGAGGCCTCAATATTCAACGACAGCATGCCTTCCTACTGACATGGCTCAGAAAACAAGTGGCAAAGCTTATATGGGCATCCCTACAATCTCCCAATCTTTGGATCACCCTCGTATCCGTCAAATATCAAGTAAACCATTGATATGTCCATTGAGCAGAGAAGTATTGGGCCCAGAAGCTATAGTAGGCATTATATCTTTTGTTTGTCTATCAATTCTCCAAACAGCAAACTGGTAATGGGCAAGACACTAGCATTTCATATGATGGCATCATGACACAAGAAAGGTCGTAGATTAACTACTCGGGCATCTAAGCCACAAATCTACCACTGAGAGATCTTTCTAGGCTTATAGTAGTTAATCATCACATCACTCAGAGCTATTTTACGAGCATTCATGATGACTCTCTCATCATATCTCTCAACACTAGTGACAATTGTTATTCCCATCTGAACTTGTCCTAGACTCAACCATCTGGGGTCATCTTGACATAGCTAGTACATGTGTGTCACACGTGTCCCTGCATGACCGATTTGCACCTGTCACCCTAGTTGTGACAAGTCAAAAATGTTGGCTCCCTAGGAAATTCCCCTCAAAATATGCAAATGCCCATGCAATGCCCTAAACCATGGCATTCCTATCAGTCAGAGGTGCCCACGTACTATGCGCCAGATAATTCGAATATCAGAACCCTCATTATGCCATTACGGATAGCCCTTAATCCTATGTGTAGGGAAGATATGAAGATGGGTTCCAAGTTCCTACAAGGAAAGAGTTATGCTCCTCATGGCCCGCCCTTCAATGCTCGGTGGAAAAAACTAAGCACTGTCAGTTCCCATGAGGAAGAGCGTTGTGCTCCTCATTTTCCGCCCTTCAGTAGCTAAGCACTGCCACAACAACTTATCAAAAGTGCAAGTTTATGTTGTCTAGACATTGTGGTCACATTGCAAATCTAATAATCATGAGGCACAAATACCCCTTCCAGGGCACACTAGATGCACATGTAGGCATTAATCTTTCACCAACCCTGGTACTCAGCCACCCCACCCTGCCCTACTAGATCTAAATACCTTCAATGGCTTCATCACCACATACTCTGCTAGTTTATTTTTAGGTTCTCCTTCTGTATTTTCCTTCCTTTTTTGAGCCTAATGGGGCAACATAGATGACTCAATTCTTGTTTTTCTAATAATAATAAAAGATGCATTCACACTCTTTTTGACTCATCGTGAGGCCACACACATTTGTGTGATGAAGCATCAAAGAAAATGTGGTTGTTGATGAAGAATGTAATCAGATTACAAAGATTTTCAAAGACGTGTGATAAGGAATTGTATCACTGGTATTTAAAGCGATAAACATTTAATTATGATGTATACCTGAATATGCATGTTGTTGCCTACACTAGTACTCTTTGATGATTGTTACATTGAGATTATTTAAAGTTGTAAGTGTGGGGTTCAAGCTATGGTGATTAGCGAAAGATGAAATTTATAACAAGATCATATGTGAAAGAATTTGTAGAGTAGAAGGATGACATAACGGAGCAAAATTATGTACATTGTTGCATTCATCAAGACATTTATGATCTGTAGACCAACAAAAATAAGTGAAATCTTCATCTGACATATCATATGTGAAACAGCATGGTCCGGAAAGTGAGAACAATATTTATGGGAACAAAGGCAAGGTGAAAGACGAAGAATCATCATTCAATATTTTAGAACATCCCATCTTGGTTTGAGTAAAGGAACAAAAGCAATATATCACTATATTATCTGGTTTGCTCACTAAACTTGAAGTAACTCCTGGACTAAGCCTTTCACTTTAATAGTTTGATAAGATTGTGATATCTACAGGTTTTAGCATTAAATATGAAAATTGTGTTGTCATGTGTTTTAGGTATGACAATACAATAGCGCATGCTAGTTTAATGAAGCTACAAATAGGGTTACCCTACACAATAATGTAAAGATATTTAATGAAAAGGGGAATTGCTCAGAGAGAGACTTCCAAAATGCCAAGAAGTGGAAATTGGTCAGTATGTTGCATGCCGAGTTTATTATAGCCCTACATGTGAAAATCATGAATCCTTGCACAATCAGAGGAATCATAACTCCATGTACAATCAGAAGGTTTATGGATCTATAAAGTTTGGTGGATTGTCCATAAGATCTCTACACCTATTTTGGAAGAGATGGCCTTAAAATAGCTTAAGCATTGTGTGAGGAATTAGAGCGTACATAAGGTCATCCACTCAATAAAGAGAAGGAAGACTAGTGCATGTTCATACAAGCCTCCCCCTTCTTTCAAGGAAATCTCTGGACATTATCAAACAGAACCAAATATAAGGGATATAAATGGAAATGATCTTGATTTAAGCGAAAGTGTTGCCATCTTAGAGGTTGCAAGCTCTCTCTTGATCATGTGGCCAGGAGTTATGTTGGAAATGATGGGAATGAGGATTAAATTGAAGCCAAGTACAAATTCCAACTAAGAAGGCTTTTGTATTTTGCTCCGAAAGGTTATACTTATCAGCAATCACTACTCTGGAAGGTAGTAGTTTGTTTGCACATGGATAAACCACAGCCAGCCCTCTTGTTTTCTTTTATGATGGCATCCTACTACTTAGAAACTTGTGCGTTCCATATCTGAATATTCAATATATACTATTTTGTCTTGACCTACTATTCCATATTAACCCTATACTAGTACAGTGTGCATTTTCTCATGTGATAAAAATATAGACATGTTATTTTGCTTACACTCGTACCTACTTTTTACGAATTTGTAGTGTAGCCAATATCCAAGAATTTCATATTTACGATTGCATCCATTAATCAGGCATCAGTTTATGATGTTATCAATATGGATCAAATGAAGTAAAGATGAAAATATCATCACTTCGGTTAGGGAAAGAAATAAAACAGGGAAAGAGGACTGGAGCATCCTAAAAAGAGTAACATGTAGGCTAGCCAGGCTTCCCTGGTAGGCAAGAAAACATCCAACTACAACTACAAATAGTGGTAGTAATGGCGCCACCACCAGCAGTAGTTAAAATTCAAAGGAAGAATTTGCACATTTAAGTTGACTTTCATCCTCTATGTGAGTGACCAATGATCCATGCTACATATAATCTCTGTAAATGAGGAGGAAAAAGAACATATTTATAGAGATGCAGAGTCTTATGAAAATTCTATTCTACATATTTCATTGTGCGACTTCAAAAGGCCTCTAGTTATGATGTCATGACTCCATACAGCCAATAAATTAACGAATGGAAGTATCATGACTTCAATTTTGACAAAAAAATAGAAACAGGGGAAAAGGCGTAAAAGTGAATCATCCTACAAGAAATAAGATTTAGGACATACCGGCTTTACTTCCCCATTCCATAAACAGTGAACAGCCAAAGCCCCAATAACACCAGGTACTATATACAGAAGTGCAGGCTACAAAAGCCAATCCACAAAGCCAAGGAAATGTTAATAATTTAGACGTGGTAAAAAAAAACATGGACTAAACTCCTTTATTTCACCTGTGCAGCTTGAAACCAATTCATCACAACTATGGTTAGGACCAAGCCAAGTGTATACCCAAAGAACGCGCTGTTGAAATACCGACTTTGCTTCCCTCTAGATACATCAAAACGCAAAGCTAATGCAACAAATATACCTGAAGAAGAACAAGCATTTGATCACAGTATGGAAGGAAAACTTAACTAATGAAAGGTGGTTTATATGTTGACGGAACCTAATGGATGATACATCTAAAAAAACACTGACCAGAACCTCTGCATAAATAAAAGACAAGGTGACATAGCTAACTTCATTCTCATATAACTTTGTCCAAGCTTTAAGTTGATGGTAGGTGGCTAACAATGTATATCAAGTATTCAAGTATACTTAACACTCACCCTGACGTGGGCACTAGGGCCACGTTGAAAACCTTTAGAAGTATGAAAATGACTCACTTAAAAGGGCAGAATAAATAGGGATAGACAAGCACTCTCTAAATTAAGAACGATAAGGTTTGCACTAAGAATCCTCACCTGCTATTTTGCATAGATCAAAAGAAATTTATAAAGAGGTATTTAGATTTCTAATCCTTTGAAGCTCAATAAAAATTCTAAATTAACAATTGAAGACCTCTGTGACACTTTGAAGAAATCTACTAAATACAATTACAAAAATGTAAACTAAACCATATATAATTAATCAAATGCATAGATCAAAAGGAAACTGACCAGCAAGACGAGCTCATATGCAATGAAAGCACAAAAATGCAAGAGGAAGAATATTTTATTTGGGGGTAGATGAGGTGAGAACTGTGCTTGGTTGATGAAGCTGATGTAAAAACTAGTGAAGAACAATGAGAAAAATAACATAAGATAGTTCAGAGACTTTAATTTGGCCAAAAGTAGATTGGCAATTAGCCATCCCAACAGGTCTGGGTCAGAGAAACTTGAGCAAGACGCAAAATTCTAGGGTTGAGGCATCTGAAGATAAACAAGAAAACAGTTGAGCATGGCCTTAACAGCTCAGGTCCATTGAGTCCCATCGATTCATGGTTTGTAGCAAGTCCTAAAAGAAACGGATTATAGGTCAACAAAAGAATTCACAACCTAGGTTGTAATCAAAATGACAGGATTCTTATTAGCTGTCATTTCATGTTTAACTGTTCGTCTTTTAACTGATAAATGCTTGTAGCTTCTACAAGCGAGTGACCTATGAAAAATTCTGATGTTAAGAGATTGTTAACAATATCCGTTTAGACAATTTCCATCAACAATGCAAATGCTCTACAAAATAGATATAACAGATAATAAGGTGGACTTTTCTACTGATCTTAAAAAACAATAACATATGCAATAGACCCCAAGCATTTATGTATTTGCAAGCAACTGTCCAATGGTAACAATGGAAGCTAATAACGAGAACAAACTATGCTGCTTCCAACAATAGATCCACATCCAGGTTTTCCTAGGGCTTGTGATCCTAAAAGGACGTGGACACACAACAAAAGCCCATATAACCCAGCTGTCCATATTCTGAATTTCATAAGGGCCAGATCTTATGTGGGAAAGCCACATGGAGACAGAAAGGGTAGGGGTCATCTATCCATTCAGATAAGATACATTTGGAACCATGTAGACCCTCATGCTTATCAGCTACTATATTAATTCTGATGCTCCCTTAATTTTCTTTTCCTTTAATCTAACTCTAAATTAAAACCCCTCATCTCATCATCTAAAACAGAACAAGAAACTCAGGACCCTAAAGCAACTCAAACCAATGGAAAACAATATAATGAACTGCAAGATAGCTAATTGAACTAACACTTTATGCACTACAAAAATTCTTCTTTTAAAAAAAAAGACAAAATGAAATGAAGAGATTACACAAACTTTATGCGACCAAGGCCCTTCTACTTCATTAATGCACCAATGTGAATATTGCATTATTAGCTCTGCCATACAAAATTTTCTAGGTTGAGTTGGATTGTTCTAAATGCAGAGGATTTTATTGGAAAATCCTCAAAAACAAAAGATTAAACGCCAAAGTCCAATATATTCTTTTCTAATTATTCACACAAACTTTCTGAATAGTTGAAATTTAAGGAACAATAAACATAATTGAGAAGCAATTGAGAATAGCTATACTCCATAATTGAGAAGCAACTGAGAATAGTTATACTCCCACATTTGTTAAATGATAACACTCACGCTACCTCCTTACTAAACGATACTAGCTATAATTCACCCCCCACAACCCACCCCTCACCTCAACCCCACAAATAAGACTGAAAAAAACCGCCTAATCACCGACCAATTGTGGCCCTATTCACTAGGGTCTGCACTAAGAAATAAAAGGCAGGCAAAATTCAAACTGAGCATAAATCAAAGTCGTAAAATAACCACACAAAATGTAAAAATTGTTGTCTTTATAAAAAGACTTATACCTGGTATTACAATATCACCAAGACCAAGCATCGAAAATGGACGAGCAGAATCTGAAGTTGGAAACAGAAGCTGCAGTGCAACAACATTTCAGTAGGAAATCGGACAAACTAGAGCATCATGTTACCAGAGAATCTAATAAAATTGATTAAAAAAATAAAAAGGCACAACTAACCTTTATAGGAGCATCAAAGGATTTGGCAACACTAACCATCACAGGAGTGAAGAACACCCAGAAGATGTCATACACAAAAAGTCCAGCCTAAACATAGAAAGAGTTGATGACAATGACAACTGAAATATAATTAGCAAAAAGCGCAGCCTACACATAGAAAGAGTTATAACAACATAATTCACAAGGAGCATAAGTAATTAAATTTTGCCTAATTCATGAAATTTATTATCAGATTGAAAGATTCAGAGAGCCACAGTAGGTAAGGATTAATAACAATATCCTCGCAGCAAGCTTTTCCAAGAATAGCTATAGCTATGAATCTATAATGTTTTTAAAGGATGGGAAATAAGATACATATGATCAATATGGTCATTTGCAAAAAAATATAGACACAACACATGATTAACATTATCCCTATCATGAAAATATGAACAAAATGGTATGCTACAAGTTACTAGATTTTGTTAGGCCACCAGTTAGGAGCGTAGATCCGACTCATATACATAGAAAAACAAGTGGGGAAAGAGTAGAGCTCATATCCGTCATCAGTCGAGAATCTAAATATATTTGATAGTGTTAAGTCATTAATATTTGGTTATTGGGTTATTGAGTGATTGCCTATCTTTACCCATATACCCTCCTTGTTCTCTATATATATCGTGTAACTCTCTTTCATCCAATATACAATCTACTTTAAGGATTTTCTATCTCTACATGATATCAAAGCAATAAGAAACCCTAACCCTAAAAATCTATAATCCTTCTCCTCAAAGCTTCCTCTCAAGTGCCGCCATCTCTCCATTAACTCCAAGTGCCGCAAACTACAATCTCCAAGTGCCGCCACCCTTTCTTTAAAGATTTTTCCATCAGATCCAAGGTGCCACCACCTCTCCTACAATCTCAGAGTGTCGCCACCTATAATTTTCAAGTGCCACACCCCTTACAAGCCCTCTCCATCAACTTCCAAGTCCTCTCCATCAGATCCAAGTGTCGCCACCCATTTTTCAAGCTCTCTTCATCGGATTCTGGTCCTGGTTCTGAATCTGTTTCTGGTTCTGATTCTGAATCTGCTTCTGGTTCTGGGTTTGTTTTTAAATCTGATTCTGAATCTGTTTCTGATTATGGTTCTGATTCTCTAGTTCTCTCCATCAAGTTCTCTCCATCAAGTGTCGCCACCTGCTGATTCTTCCAAGGGTCCAAAAGAAGTACTCCAACTACTCAAAAATAATTTTTTACAGCTGATCTGGATTTTTTGATGCTCTACAAGCCTTTTCTGGTGAGATCTGCCATGTCTACTGCTTAAAAATCAGATTTTTTACATCTGATCTCATATTATTTTTGAGCCTCTATATGCTACAATCTGGTACCTAAGTAACCTGCTTTTCTTCATTACTGGATGTTTACTGCTACTACTGGCTATCCTTTTTTTCTTCGTGATTTCGCTGACTGCATATTATGTATGAGACTATGAGTTCATCTTCCACTATGACCTCTCCGGTGGTTGAAGCTTCTGTCCCCAAGACAATATTGGAGGACTATGTGAAGTTGAATGGCTCCAACTAGATTTTATGAGCATAAGCGTTTCGCATATTCATTGGCGCTCAGAACAAATTGGCTCACCTCCTACAGCTTCCATCTGCTGATACAGATCCCACGTATGTGACTTGGCTTACTGGAGATTATTCTGTGATGACATGGCTTCTTAACAGTCTAGAGGAGAAGATTAGTGGTAGTGTCATGTTCCTACCTACTGCTAAAGACATGTAGGATACACTGAAGACCATGTATGAAAATGAGAAGAATCCCTCGAGGGTGTTCGAGATCTACAAGCGCGTGTTTGAGCTCAAACAGGGAGACAGGTCGATGCCTGAGTTCTATGGTGAAGTCAAAAGTCTGATTGATGAGTTAGAGATGCACAGCCATCTGTTACTGATGCAGCGACTCTGAGGGGGTATCGTCAAGATCTTGCAGTGTCAAAATTTCTATCTGGCTTGAGTTCTACTTTACGATCACAGGTGCAGGGTCAGATTCTGGGAGGAGATAGTATTCCCATGTTGACTGCCACTTTCTCGAGAGTTATCCAAGTATCTACTGGGGCCGATGTTTTCTCTGCACCTTCCGTTGAGCAGTCTGCCATGATTTCTGGATGTGGTCGTGGTCGTGGCCGCCATTTTGGAGAAAGAGGACGAGAATTTATTGGAGGTGGACGTGCCTTGCATGGAGGCAAACAGAGTGTATCTGAGAAAGGCCCTCAGCAATGCAGACACTGTGGATGCAATAATCACATCTCTGAGAAGTGCTGGGAGAAATTTTGTCGACCTGAGTGGGGCACAACTATCTGAGTCTTGACTCTTTTACTTCGCGTCGCACTCCTCAGGACTATTCATCCACTTCCTCCACTATTCCTGGATCTTACACAGTTGTACTGACACAGAGGAGCATGATCGACTTCGACAGCTAGAGTTCTCTCAGACCAATCTTTCAGCAACTCATGCATCTGCTCCAGGTTATGCACACCTTACTGCCTCTCCTCAAAAGCCCTGGATATTAGACTCTGGAGCCTTATTCCACATTACAGGTATTACACAAAAGTTTATTTCCCTAAATATGTCCACTGCCATCCCTCTGTTAAAATTATTGATGGTACTCATTCACCTAGACTGGCAATGGGATAGTTCAGGCTACTCCATCCTTAACCCTTACTGATGTCCTTTATATTCCACGTTTTCCTATTAGCCTCTTATCTATCAGTCAACTTACTAAACAAAATAACTACAAAATAACAATTTTTTCCTTCTCATTGTGTGCTTCAGGATTGTCGACTAGGAAGGGGATCGGTTCGGGCATGAGCGAGGAGGCATATACTATTTGGACGATAGAGTGACCCCTACAGGCTTGGTTGCAGGTCAACCTGATCCGGTTTTACTGTGGCACTGCGCTTGGGTCATCCTTCATTACAAAAAATCCAGTCTATTATTTCTGTTGAGTCCTCTATCTCTTCTTTAGGTTGTGAGTTTTGTGAGTTACGTAAGCATCATCGTGCTACCTTTGCGAGTCGAGTCAATAGTCCTAGTAATTCTCCTTTTGAGTTGGTCCATTCTGATATTTGGGTTCCTAGTCGTGTGCCCTCTATTAAGAAGTTTAAATATTTTTTGCACTTTGTTGATGACTTCTCTTGCATGACATGGTTGTATCTCTTGAAAGAGAGATCAGAAATGTCTGCTGTAATTGAGTCTTTCGTTAATGAAATAAAAAATCAGTTTTCTACTCCTATTCACGTGCTCCATACTGACAATGCCCTAAAGTATATTAAAAAAGATGCATCTATTTTTTGTTCTAAAAATGGCATTATCCATCAGACATCTTGTTCTCATACATCCCAACAAAATGGCGTTGCCGAAAGAAAACATAGACATATTTTGGATGTTGCTAGAACCTTAATGTTCCGTATGAGTGTCCCAAAATATTTATGGTCTGATGCTCTGTAAATGCTTGCTATTTAATTAATAGGATGCCTTCTTCTGTTCTCGATAAAAAATCTCCATTTTCTTGTCTTTATGCTAACAAAAAAACCTTCTCCATGGCTTCCCGTGTTTTTGTATGCACTTGTTTTGTTCAAGACTTGTCTCCTGGGCTAGATAAGTTATCTCCTAAATCTATAAAGTGTGTATTCGTTGGGTATTCTAGAACTCAAAATGGATACCAGTGCTATAACCCCTCCACCAAGAAGTATTTAGTGACTGTTGATGTTACATTCTTTGAATCTGTTCCATATTTCTCTACACAGGTTCCTCTCACTGTATCTTAGACTGTTCCTTCTTCACTGTCTGTGCCATAACCTACACATGCTTCTACTTTTTCTTTGCCAGTACCGCCAGCAGAAACTAAAGATTCACCTGCATCAAAGCCAGCACAGGATTTCAGATATGTCTACACTCATCGCCCAAAGATTCCTGCCTCCGAACCTATTCCGGCTATTCCTTCTCTGGTAGACGGTCCTACCCCTCCACCATCAGCTTCTCCCTCTAATCTTGATGTTCCTATTGCCCTTTGAAAACGTAAATGGTCTTGCACTGATCACCCTATCTCTAATTTCGTCTCTTATGATAATTTAAATCCTACTTTTTGCCAGTTTGCTCTCTTTATTCTCTGAGTCTATACCCAGGTCTTATACAAAGACTTTATTGATACCTGCCTGGAAACAGGTTATGGATGAGAAGATGGAAGCTCTTGCTTCTAGAGGAACTTGGGAGTTAGTTTCAACACCAACAGATGCAGTGGTTGTTAGTTGTCGTTGGGTATTTACTCTAAAGTACCGCCCAGATGGTTCCATGAATAGATATAAGGCCAGACTCGTAGCCAAAGGGTATACTCAGACAAATGGCATCGACTACTTTGAGACGTTCTCGCCAATTGCTCAGATGAACTCTATTAGGATTCTGTTCTCTATTGTTGTTAACTTGTCATGGCCATTATTCCAGCTGGATTTCAAGAATGCCTTCTGATATGGGGATCTTTAGGAGGAAGTATATATGGAGCAACCTCCAGATTATGTTGCTCAGAGGAAGACTAAAGTTTGTTGTCTAAAGGCTATATATGGACTCAAGCAGTGTCCAAGGGCGTGGTTTCAGAAGTTCAGTCTTATCATTTCTGGTATAAGCTTTCACCGATGTCATTCAGATCATTCTGTCTCCGTTCGGTGCACAACGTTTGGCATTGTAGTTCTAGTTGTCTATGTTGATGACATTCCGCTGACTGGGAGTGATTTGGCAGGGATAGTAGAGACCAAGATGTATCTCAAGCGTCATTTTGTGACCAAGAACATGGGACGTCCAAAATACTTTCTGAGAATTGAAGTTGCACATCAAAAATACAGTGCACTTCTTTCTCAGTGAAAGTATGCGCTGGACGTTTAGAGAAAACAGATTTTTTGGGATGCAAGCTTGCTAATACACCAATGGAAGCCAATGTGAATATATGGTTTGATGACAGTTATACACTTGATGATCCAAAAGACATAAGAGATTGATTGGGAAACTAATCTATCTTACGTTGACTAGGCCAGATATAATCTGTTGTAAAAGTTTCGAGTAGATTCATACATCAGCCCAGAGAAATGCGATGAGAATTCTAGCTACATCAAGAGTTGTCCAGGAAAAGGTTTGGTGTATAGGAAACATGGACATGTGTGCATTTCTGAATACTCTGATTCAAGGTATGCTGGTGATCGAGGGGGTAGGAAATCTACTACTGGCTATTGCACTTTTATTAGAGGAAATCTGATGACCTGGAGTAAGAAACAAGATGTTGTCTCGCTCAAGTGTTGAAGTTGAATATAAAGCTATGGTTCATACAGCATGCGAGATGGTGTGGTTACAAAATTTACTGATAGAGCTTGATTTCAGACAGTTTATACCCATGCCTATGCATTGTGATAATCAGTCTGTCATCTATATTAGAATTCAATGTTTCATGAAAGGATCAAACACATTGAGGTCGATTGTCACTTTGTCAAAGATGCTTGAACCAAGAAGGTTGTTATGTTCCAGTTCACATTATCTTCAAAACAGTTAGTTAATTTACTTACTAAAGCCACCTCACCTCAGGTGTTTTCTAATCTTTAAAACAAGCTGAGCATGTTGGATGTTTATGCTCCAGCTTGAAGGGGGTGTTAAGTCATTAATATTTGATTATTGGGTTATTGGGTGATTACTCATCTTTACCCATATACCCTCTTTGTTCTCTATATATATCTTATAACTCTCTTTCATCCAATATACAATCTACTTTTAGGGTTTTCTACATATAGAAATAAAGAGACTTGCCCCATAGAACCCCAAGAACTAAATGGCCGCATTGCTAAGGAAACAAAAATTAGCAACTATAACGAAAACATGGAGCTCAGTTTGATATAAAAAAAACATGGAACTCAGTGCAAGAAGATGAATTTTTTTTTAAAAAATGTTGCTGATCGAGGATAGAAAAGGAGATCATGTGATGAATATGTATAAACACAGAATCACAATGACAGCAAAATTCAAAAATGCATAGCATGTGGCTGTGAATCTATTAATTTAGTAAGTATGATGTCAAGACTCACCAGGAGAATAGCACCGGTTTTAAATGAACCCAATGATAACATTTCAATTCCCTGCAAAATTAGAGTCTCTGTTTAAGCAATATTCAAACAGATCAATTACCAACAAGAAAATGATGAAAATTCAAAGTAGTCAGGACCCTTTCAAATCACTACAGCATCACATGGTTTAGAACTCGCCCTTAGACATACTACAGATTTCAATTTCATTGAAAAAAAAGAATGCATGAACTATAAACCTCAGCCACTTAGCAAGCAACCAATAGAACAAGAAAAGCCTATCCTATACGACATGTCAAAGACATGGATTGCAAACCCTAGCTGATGTAATACGGGCGGACGGGCGGATCGCAATCACTTTCAAATCACTAGAATTGGAATTAGGGTTTTGAAAGAGGAAAACTAGGTTTTTGGCAAAGAAAATATGAAGGGAAAGACTAGGTTTGAGAAAAGAAGTAAAATAGGTTAAATTTTGGGCTTCGCACCCCTTGCACCACGGACTTCACACCCCAATCTCAAAAATTCAAGGCTCATGAAATTTAACTAGAAAATTTTTATTCATTCATCGTCTAGCAATAAGAGAAGTCTGGGGCCTCGTTATAGGCTTTACAAAAGTTCGATTCCCAGATGTAACCGATGTGACACTAAAAACACAATAAAGAAAACAAATAAACTCAAAGTAGACTAAGGCATAAAAACAACTGGCAAACTGAGTGATGTTTTCATCATTTCCTCCGGGATGGGAGAAACTCGACCATGTCGAGTGAGGGCTCCCCTCACGTAGCATCTTAATCGGCTATGGTAGTGGTTGAAAAATCGTCGAAACCATGGTCATAGTGATGGAGTTGGCCTCCATGATGGATCGACTGTAAAAGATAGTAGCTCGATCAAGGCACAAATAGTAGACAGAAGCGCATCATCCCTGCTGAAGACGGAGCTGATACCAGGATCTCATGGGATGTCCAACTTGCCAGTCATGAGAGCAAGCCTCCTTAAAACTCTTAAAAGAACCTGTGCGCCAAGCATGTAACTTCCTCACAATCTCAGAGTGACTCATAACAATTACTTCACTATCAACTGCAAATTCCTACAAAATTCTATATGGATATAAAGAAAATTTTGTGTTTGTCATCACATTTTGCTAACTGTCTAATGATATCATATGCAACAGAAAAATGCAATGCAGTAAGCACTCTAGGCATAACTCCTGATGGAAAAATGAGATACATGGAATGCCTAGGATGACATACATAGAACTCCGCTAAGGGCGTACTTGTTTGGCTTGAAAAGGGTTAGGCTGGGAAAGTAAAGTGGGCTCACAGGTTTTAAAAAATGTGTTTGGTTGGCCCTTTTGAGAGAAGCCTCTCAAAAGCTAATTATTACACGGCCCCCCACCAAAACCCTCCTCGTTGACTCTCTGTGTTTTCAGAATGATATAGGTTGAAAACACATGGATTCTTACTGTTCACGGCCGCACACTCTTTCCATGAAAATTCATTGTTCATAGGGCCCACTCCTTTTTTCTTATTTTACCGATCATCCAAACACGCTCTAATGGTAAACTGGACTCAGGGATAAACTTTAAGCAATCAGTAAAAGAAAAAAACACTAGAAATCATCTGTTGAATCATGGCAAGGAACTCAAATGACTCAATAGAAGATAATTCACCAAGAACGGCCATAAACCCATAATCAACAAGAGGGAACTCGAATGACTTACTAGGCACTGCGGATATATTAGACTCAACTATCTCATCCATATCATCACTGGTACTATCAGAAGACATATGGTCCTCATCAATAATCGGTGTACCGAATCAACTATTGTATCCTCGACAATGCTAGTAATCTCAGAAGGAATATTGAGATCCTCAACAACTTTTGAATCATCAACATTATAACTAGACATAATTCTAACATGTAGACTCTCTGAAGGGCACTGATAATCATAATGTCTATATCCCTCACACTTAAAACACCAACCTTGGCATTGACTATCCTTTTGAAAGTCAAGTCTATCTCTAAGGCAACATCAAAAGTCTCTTCAATGGTGTCCAAATCATAAGATCTAGTGATCATAGCACGCCATATTTTGGACCTTAAACACCAACTAAATCTAGTTACAGTAAGAGAACAATGCTCTCTCACATCACAATGAAGGGTTAAATTCTCAAATTTGGCTATGTAATCTTGAACTGACATATCACCCTGACGAAAGTTGTGTAACTAATCTAGACAGTTCCTATAATATTGGGGAAGGCACCTTTCCTTGTACATTTCTTTCATTTTTTTCCCAAGACTATGACAACACTGTCCCACGCAATCTCCTATCGAATCCTAGTAAATTCTAGTTGACCCTACGAGTTTTCTCCAAACAAGTAAGACTAGTCACTTCGGGAAACCCATACCAATCAAAATAACATTCCACATTGGCTAGACAATCACTAACAAACACTAAAAGCATAATAATCAAATTTAGAATCTTCTAGCTTAAATCTACGCGTTATTTCCTCTTTTCTAGCACGCCAATCGTGAATACAACTACTCTCATGGTCGCCTCTAGAGCAAGTCTTATATTGATAACTCATGTGAAAATATGCACCAATCTAGACACAAATGCAAGTAAAACAATCAAGCAAAAGCAATGCAACTTCTAAACTCAATAAGCTAAATGCATGCGCTAAGTGAAAAATTAAAAAATCCTAAAAAGTTCAAGTTATGAATGTCAAGAAAATGCACTCCTAAAATGATGAAAAGTGACAAACAATGACATAGATGAAGCAAATATAATTCAACCAACATATTATCGCAATTTAATAATAGTTGCAAGTAATTTAAATTATTTAACAATTAACAATTTAGCTCAGGTTAGGATATCACCTAAGGGGTAAGTTGTCCACGCCCAAATACAGTTCCTCTGAGAACCCTCGAAGAAATACCCACACTGGAGAGCTGAAAGTCACCCACAAAAATCCTAGACAGCAGTAGTAGAAAGTGAAAGATGCCTGCCTCAAGAATAACACAATCGGGCGCAAATCGGGCCAAAAATAAGCCTGAACCACACTACTAGTTTGCGACTGAAATAGTAGTGGCACCAAACAAGGGCTTGTGGAGGTCGAATCTGTTGTCTGAATGCTGTGAAATTCTCCCAATATCTCCGGGACTCGGCTGTGGATCCAATGCTTCAGACAAAACTCGAATCGGACTCTCCGAAACGTCGTTATACTGCTGTCGGGTTGAGTTGGCTCAATTAATCCAACACAGTCCGAGTCGGACCGGTCTAAATGAATTGGACCGAGTCTGAGTTGGACTGGTCTGCTGGTTTAAGTTAGAAACGGATCGGGTTTGGCTTGAGTTGGTAGATCTGACCCGCTATCTTACAATCCAACCCGTCAGATCGGGTTCTCTGGGCCTAGACTGGGCACTGATTTGAGCCTGGGTTGGATCCTGTGTTGGGCATGCTTCTGATGGACCGGATCTAAACTTGATCAGGTCTGGTCACGGGTCGGGTCGGTGACAGTTGGATTCGATTTTAAACCCAAAGGATCTGAGATCGAGAGCAGCTGAGATCGAGAGCAGAGCAGTGATGGCATGATGCGGGAGAAGATGAGATCTGAGGGAATGCAGTGGCGAGGATCTGACGACAATGTGGCGACGAGGACCTGGTGGCGAGGCGGCGACCACAAGGGTAAAACGGCGATGACGATGGCGAGGGAGGGAAACGACGAGGTTGTGGTGGCTACCCAACGACGACGCTGTAATCGGGAGTGATGATGCAATCGAGGTCTAGCGGCGGCGATGTCATCAGCAGAAGGAGCGGGTGGCGGATCTGAGGAAGAGGATGATGGCGCAGGTGATGGAGGTGGGGTAACTTAGAAAGTGATAGCTTTGTCGAACTCTCATGGCAGCACGGTTGAGTTCAGAGCTCATCGGCGATGGTGTTGTCGGTGAAGATCGGCAAAGGGAGACGCAGCGAGGAGATCTCGACGAAGGCAAAGTCTCGTAGAGATCTCGTCAGGGGCGGGAGGTGATGGTGGTTGTGGCGGCGGAAGAAGTTGAGGCGGCGGTGAATTTTCTTGAGATTGGTGAGTTTTGTCGTGGTGGCGAGAAGGTGATCTGTCGTGGTTGAGATGTTGGTGGTTGTTCGCAGTCGAGGGAGAGAAGATAGAGCGATGGCAAAAGGTGGCAGAGGTTGTGGTGAGGCATTGAGGTTGGATTTAAAGTTGTCGGGTTTAATGGAGGAAAGAAGAAGGTGAACAAGACTTTTTTTTGAAATTTTGACGATTTTTTTGCTACATTAAATTTATTTTTAAGGTGAGACAGAGGGAAGAAGAGAGAGGAAGAGTGTGATTTGAAAATTTTTTTGATTTTTTACTCAATTTTCAGCCAAATTTTGAACAATAGTTTTTTTAATCTGGATCAGATCTAGGTTTGAGAATTTTTTTTATATAGATCTTGGGTTTTAGATCTAGATCTAAGGTTTCAGATCTAAAACTAGGGTTTCAAAAGGGTTAGGGTTTGAAAAGAGTGGGAAGGAAAATTTGAAGAGGATTGAAACCAAGAGCTCTGATACCAAACTGACGTAATACGAACGGATCGCAATCACCTTCAAATCACTAAAATTGGGAATTATGGTTTTGAAAGAGGAAAACTAGGGTTTTGACAAAAAATAGGAAAGGAAAGATTAGGGCATGAGAAAAGAAATAAAATAGGATAAATTTTGAACTTCGCACCCCTTGCACCACGACTTCACACCCCAATCTCAATAACTCGAGGCTCATGAAATTTAAGTTAAATTTTTAATTCATTCATCGTTTACCAATAAGAGAAGTCTGGGGCTTATTTATAGGCTTTACAAAAGTTCAATTCCCGAATGTAACTGATGTGGTACTAAAAACACAATAAAGAAAAAAACTAAGCTCAAAGTAGACAAACATAAAAACAACTGACAAAGAGTGATGCCCTCATCACTAGCAGTGCTGACAAAGAATAACATCAGATTTTTACCTCATCTTTAAGAATCTTTCTACACAAGGGAGCTCATGCCAGTTTCGTACTAGAGGTCTGTAACATAGGTTTTTCCTCATATAGGTTTTTTCCTCGTATATACACCCCCCAAACAACAACAACAACTAAGCCATTTGTCGCAAGTATTTGGGGTAGAGGCTACATCAACCAAAAGAGAATTACATCGGATCAGCTTTCTCCACTCATTCCTATCGAGCAATATGCCTTCACTAAGACCTTTAGCCTCTATATCTTGTCGTATTACCTCCGTCCATGTTTTCTTCGGTCTCCTCTGCGCTCTTTTAACTTGCCCTAATTTGATACGCTCTACTCGCCGGACTGGCGCATCTGTAGGTCTACGTCGCACATGACCAAACCATCGTAGGCGATTTTCTCTCTTCTCTTCTATAGAGGCTACGTCTATCTTAGTACGAATATCCTCATTTCTCATCTTATCTCTCCTCGTATTACCACACATCCAACGAAGCATGTGCATCTCTGCTACACTCATCTTCTGGGCATAATATCTCTTTATAGTCCAACATTTTGTATCATATAACAAAGCTGGCCTAATAGCAGTCCGATACACCCCCCCAAAAAAACGAGAACACCCACCTAAATAATAATAATAAAATAAAACTAAAGAAAACAAAATGATTGGCAGTGTATAATTGTGATAGTTGCAGTAAGAGTTACTAACAACACTGATACCTAGCAGTTACAACGATTTGTGACCCAAGCTTCAATTCTGACAGTCAAAAGGCAAGGTGCTCGTATGTCGAGAGCTGATCAGTCACCCACAATTACAAGCACAGCAATGGCAACGACCATTATGCATAAGGAAAGGGTGATTATAGCTCTCGTAAAATGATAAAGCACCCAAAAAGTAAAGGAAACTTTCTCATTGAACTGTGTTGCAAGGATAACTGGGAAGGCATGAGTGCAAACATCCAAACACACATTCACGCCGTCTGCAAACATACATGGGCACGGCACCATGCAAGCACAAATTACAAGCAGAAGAGCTCAGAACGGGGACTAAAAGAGGAAATATGTAAAGAGTATGAAAATAAATTAAAGCATACAAATGGGAGGAATATGATTGCTTTGAATTTAGGGCAGCTTAAGTCTAACATCTCTAAAACCCTCCTTTTCCAACTAAGTAGTTCGATCTGTCCTCCAAGATCAGGAAGTATCTCATAATATTGAGGTGATTCCTCTCATTACGTATGTGATATAGGGATAATAAGATAAAAGGAAAGTAGATTCCGACTAACAGAAAAAAGTAGAGGATAGCAAACACTTGAGTGGTTCTAAAGAAGGAAAATATTAGTAACGTTTACCCTCATGCTTCAAGCCATCTCGACATCACACTTAAGTGTCTCTACACTCACAACTCAACTTCATCCCTTATCTATGGAATAATGGTGATCCTAAACTAAAACGTTCCAGATCAACAAGTCAAAAACTTGAACAGTCCCCTGCAACATTGGATAAAAAATAAATAATAAATAACAAAATCCAAGATAACAAAGTTTTAAAAATAGATTAAAATAACTTAATTAAACAGCAAAGATCAGATCTGCTTTAAGTTATATGCGCACCATGTAAAGACTGCAGAGTGCTCGATATATATAATATATATAATAACATATTTATTTGCCAAACATGTTTGTCTACATCTAATATGTGTCATGTTTTACAGAAACCTAACCCCTTGTAACAACATGAAGAAACATCATAAATCTAAACAAAGAAAAGGGAAAAGGGAAGAAGAAAAATCACATCAAACGTCACAAACACAAAACAATAACTACTGTGGCCTAAATTTAGAGTTGATTTTTCAGGATTCCAAACACAGCAACCTCACAGAAAGTTTCTTTTTAAAGTAAAAACATCAAAAAGATTAATAAATCGATAATTTGCTATGGATCCATGAATGAAATTGGAATCTTATAAAGATGGTTCACGAACATTGACACCTATCATTCCATAATCTAACCTGAATGCAGAATGCAATTCCCAGGATGTTGTTTGCCAGCCAATGCTTCTGTGAGGCATACCACAGACAGAAAAATGTTCCTGGAATAGATGCTACGATCTGAGATCTCGTGAAGTCTACTGATAAAGCTGCATCAATGTAATATAAAACTTAAACATCATTCCATAGAAAAACAAAATAAAAGGACAATACAGAGAACTACTGAGCCAACACAACTAATTACCCAACAGCAGAAGCAGAGAAAGTAACTTACAGCTTATAAGATTTAAGTAGTTATAAGATTTAGGTTAATCTTTCACTACACTTGTGGCTATGAATAATGTGTTGCTTCCTAGAATACCACTCACAAAACCTGAGGGACGAGGATTCTAGGTAACTCATAGCCAACACAATTCTGCACGGGGTCTATATGAAAGGCATCCGTAAATACCATCCGGCCATCCATCAATAATGTTAAATGCTAATGTAACAGAGAGGAAGGCCGTAAATAGGGCAAAAGGTAAAAAGAGGTTTTATCCAAGCAACCCAAAAGCTTGGGGAAAAGGTTTATTGTTCTTGTTGATAATGTTGTTGATGTGCTTATTGCTGGACAAGCTTGGGATGCCATTGTGGTTGCCGCAACTACAACTAGAAACTTGGAGTAAGATAATCGGGCACACAAAAATAAGGCAATTAAGCATGAGGACTAAAATTCAGCACATGGAATACTTTAATAGAAATTATGGAGAAAAAAAGGAGCCTGCAGAAACCATACATCCTTCCTCTTCAAGGCTTCGTTAAAATAAATCCTGCCTAGGTTCTTCTCCCCAGTGATGTGTATTAAAGGAGAGGCAGCCATGACTGCATCTGTCTTTATCTGGTTCTTGTTTTTCAATACAAAGGGTCAAGATATTCATCAGATAGATGGAGGATAGATAGGGTTAAAACATCCAGGAGGTATGTAGAGTTAACCAAGCACACACTAATAAATAAGAGATTAAGCATAAGGACTAAAATTCAATACATGGAACGCTTAAAAGAAAAAGGGAGTTCGCAAAAGCCATACATCCTTCCTCTTCTTGCAGTGCAAGCTTCCTCAAATAAATCCTACCTAGGTTCTTCTCCATATTGATGTGCATAAAAGGAAAGGCAGTATTTCTGCATTGATTTTAACTTCTTTATTTTCAATCGAGAAGGTCATGATATCCATCATATAGATGGAGGGATAGATGGAGGTAACGCATCCAGGAGGTGTCTAGAGTGACAACATACGAACACAAACAAATCTGGGGGAAACATTTCCAGGCAAACTTTGATCACAACCTCCCCAGTTTGTCCATAAATTAGTTATGCCCATTTAATCTGATTTGCTGACATACTCAAAAAGAAAAAGATCCAGGTAAAATCAAAACAAATTTTTCTTTGTTTTATCTACACTACTATAAAAAGCACCAGTTGGAATATTCTAAAAAAACTCCATTTGTCATTTTGACCTTAAGTGGAAAATAAACTATTTAAATTTGAAAACTTTAGTTATAATCTAATTAGGCGTGGCTATTTTAGTAATTAGTTTCGGAATTTATGCTCTCTGCGATTCTCTGTAGTCTTGCCAGTTTTGGTTTTTTCCCCTTCTTCTACGGTCTGCTTCCACGTATCTATCTAACAACATCCTCTCCTTGTTTGTGTTCTCTCCCATCTCTATCATTTTGTTCTTAGCCGAAACTACTAACTCACCAATTAAAGTTCAGACTATTAGATAATAGATAGACAGATCTAGCACTCAAAGTAATTATACAAATAAAGAAAATAATAGAAAGATCTAACTTTCTCAATACAATAAATAAAGTATTTCGTTATTTGAAGAAACGCCTATAAATAAATGAAGAAAATTAGACTCGAACTTTTTATGCTTACTGATTAAGTTTTGAGCAAAATCAATCGACTCATCTGTCAATGTTGCTACCCATCATTTAAAATCATTGAAACTATTGGCATATTATATATTATTATTGAAGATAAGTAAATATAAGTCAGTAAATTCTACCTATAGGCTCTAACCAAAAAAGAAGCAAATTAATATACAAATGTAAATTTTCCCAAAAAATACAAAAAATGATCAACACTTATACTAGAAAATTGATGTTGTGAAAAAACCATATCAGAATTATAATTTTATCAAATATCTCTTCTATATTTTATTTCTTTTTGGAAAAGCACATGGTAAATAGCAATGTATACTAATTTTTTAAATTTTTTCTTTTTATATGTAATTTAGACAAGCATTAATTGAACATCAACTTTCTTATTGCCTTGTAGTATAGATGAATCATATTTCTAAATAATACAATATTTATACTAAAAAAGTGATGATTATTTGATAATATTAATTTGCAAAATTGCATAATTATATTTCATTATTGATGCATTTTTTATCTTTCTTTGTCGTGCATTGCCGTGCTCGGTATACCAGATGTGCCAGACGTTTTTTTAGTTTTTTTTTTAGATAGTAAATAGCTTTTTCCACTCTATCTATTCTATTTGTTGGTACTGGTGATTGGTACTGGAAAAATTATTTCATTTGTTCGAATTCATGATCTAAACGAGTCGCACATACACCCTAGTAAATGTTCCGCTACGCTTAGGACATCCTCGAAGCGTAGGAGATTTCATGATATTTCTTATTGGTTGTCTTGTGTTTCTAATAAAAGGTTTTGTTGGACAAAGATGAACATTGTAAGAGTCTACGAATATTGGTTAGAACATAACTACTACAATGTTGGACAAAAATGAACATGATAAGAGTGTGGAGCAAAAGCTATATAGAGATATAATCAGTTCACTCTTATATATTACAATAAGTAGACATGATATCATGTTCAGTGTTTGTTTGTGTGCTAGATATCAATCTAATCCTTAAAAAGTCTCATCTTAAGAGGATTCTTAGATATATCACACACTGTTGATAAACAAATAGCTAATATTCTAACCAAACCTCTTAAAAGAGCATATCTATGTTAATTTTAGAAAAGAATTAGGCATTTGTTCTATTTCAGATATTTGAATATTGCATATATGTTTTGTTCATATCATACATATCATTTTTAGGATCATTAATCGACTTATGCATGTGAACAGTCGACTTGACTGAATCTCCAGTCGACTATACTGGTATTTTAGTCGCCTCATAGCCTTAACAGAGACCACACCGTGTTCTGAGAACACAGATTAGTCGACTTATAAGCTATATTGTCAACTTATCTGCCCTGATAGTCAATTTATATGTTCCTTGAGTCAACTAATACTGTTAGAATCCGTATGTTTCATATTGGATTCTACATGTATACCTGACCCATTTGATTACCCACTTGGACCCAAAATTTAAGTGAACTGATCCTGACCCTTGATCTCAGATTTCATCAGCTATATACCCCTCACTCCCAAACTCACTCAAACCCTAAACTTCTCTCCAGTAGCTCCTTTCCTCAGTCGACCAGTTCTCTTTCCCAACTTCAGTCGACCAGCACTCATCAACAGCTCAACCAGTCGACCAACTTGCTCCGAATCTCTCTTTCAGTAAGTCCTTATTCCTCTCTTTCCTTAATCATGTCTTGTACAAAGAAGTCTAAGTTAATTCCATCTTCATCTTCTTCTAATGATTATAAGAGTTTTCTGAAAAACAAATTGTTGGAACCTGATTATCACAGAATCTCTACATTAGAAATTGTTCCAAAGTAGATTTGTTAATTTCCCTGATTTTCTTACCTATGATTTTGTTTCCTATTTAGAACATCATGGACTTTATGATCTGTTTACTATGGATTGTAAAACTACGTATTATTCGTCCTTAATCCACTTGCTCTACGCCAACTTGACTCATGAACAAGATTCTGAATCTGAAAAAAATCAGATATCTAGTGAAGAACATAAAAATTGAATTGACCACCAAATTCATTGGCAAAATTCTCCACATTACATTTAGACGCTTGTCTAAAGTCTTTCTTCCTGGTCAAGGACTTCCAATGGCTAACAACAAACTTCAGCCTACTCCCAAACTGATAGTAAGAATTCTTGCCTACAACATTTGCCCTAAGACAGAAAGTTTTGATTACTTCTTATGAACTATCAACTTGTGTCTATGCTATCATGGCAAAACTTGACGTCAATTGGGCTCAAGTTGTCTTTGATAATCTTGTCAAAAACCATACTACATTTCTTCCATATGGCGCTTACCTGACTCATATCTTCAAGAAATTCAAGGTTGACTTCTCAACTGAGTCAAATGTTGTTAGATCTTTTGAGTTGTTTAATCATTTCGTTCTCTTAACTTTCAAGCTCCTCCACAAACTCTCACTCAAAATAATCCTCCCACTTCACAAGCTCCTACAAAGCAATCTCATTCATCCTCTCCATATTTGTTGATACATAATATAACACACTCACTTCCCAAGTCATGGATTTTTCCACTAGCCATGCCAAGTTAATGGATCAACATACCAACATCATGCAAACTCAAAGTGATATTTTGGAGCAACTTCAATCCTTATCCACCAAGGTGGACACTATCCATAATGATCAACGAACAAGCACTCATGATATGTTCCAAAGTCATTTTTCACCACAAACCCTTCATCCTAGTGTTGTTATGCTTGTTTCGAACTTTGGCTTGCATTTAGTTTACTTTTGTATGATGTTTACGACTATGTGTTTAGGTAATCTATGTTATGTTTTTGTGTTGTAATGACTAAGTTATTTATGTTTCTATTAAGTTCTCTATGTGTTTATTGTGTTTACATGTTTTTGTGAGCATATTCTCTTTTTGTTACTGACAAAGTGGAGAAAATGTGAATGTGTATATATACGTGTTTTATAACTATGCTGTGACGCTGGAGGAGAAACAGAGCATAAAACTCTTATTAACACAGTTTGTTTGTCGTCATCAGAAAGAGAGAGAAATGTTGGATCATAAATCCATGCCTTAGCGTTTTGATGATAACAAACTTAGCGCCGATAATAAATATATTTTGTACGTATTTGCTAACATATTTGTGCAGTATCTTATGGAGAAACAAGATATATACAAGGAAGATATTGACACATTACAAGGCTTTATACTTGAAGAAATACTTGGAGAAACACGTTAATGGAAGCCATGTGCTTGATGAAGACTAGAACTTGTTGTAATTTTCCTTTATTTTTGTAGAAATTATGTTAAAGCCTTGATACACACACGCACACATTCACACACTCTGTAGTCGACTTGCCCCATTTTTCAATCGACTAAGAACCAGATACAATGATACATATATCAGTATAGTCGACTGATACAACAGTCCAATCAACTAATAGCTTCTCATAGAAACTTACAAAATCTGAGAAACCTAGTCTAGTCAACTTATATATAAGTCTAGTCGACAAATGACTCTTTACAGATACTTAGAATTCAAAACAGTCATATTCTAGTCGACTGATGGCTCAGTCTTGGCCTGTTTGGTTGGCGTAATTGATCATAAGTCGTAATTCGTAAGTGGTAAACTCTTTTACAGTTATAAATGAGTTACATGCAAATAAGTTTTATTGTGTTTGGTCGATAATGTAAAATTGTAAGTGAAAAAGTGCATTATGTTTTACGGTGTTTGGTTGTTGTAATGTGTAAGTCGCAAGTGGAAAAGTTAACCACAAAATTAACTATTTAGGAATTTAAAAATATTTAAAAATGCCAATAAATACTAAATATTACTAATATATAATTATTTAATAATTAAATAATTAAAATTATATTAAATAAATTAAATATATATAATACTTAATTAATTAAAATATTAAAAATTAATATATTAAGTGTTAATAGTTATGTATTAAACAATTAAATAATCAAATATAATTAAATATTTAAAATATTTAAAATGCCACTAAAAATAATTAAAAATGTCAATAAATATTAAAAATAAATATATTAAAAATAACATATTAAATATTAAATAATTAAAAATAAATTAAATATATTAAAAATATAACATATTAATTATTAAATAATTAAAATATTAAATATTAGTAAATATTTAATATTAAATGCATAAAAAATATTAAATTATTAATAAAAACTTTAATCTAATAATTATATTGAATCTAATAATTAAAAAAAATTCACATAATTTAAAAGATTAATCTAATAATAAAAATATTAATCTAATTATAATTAACTGTCTACAATATATATTTGCATAATCACAAAATTAACTGTTTGTGCTGCAAGTGGGATTTGCATGACCACATAAACTGTTTGTGTAACAAGTGGGCTGTAAGTGAGATTTGCATGATCACAAATTAACTGTTTGTGTTGTAAATGAATCGTAAGTGAGATGCAATTGCATTTTTACGACTGACGATGAAAAAAACACCGTAAGTCATACAAGGCCGCAAGTCACTTGCGACTTACGGCTTTTTAGACAAGACAAACAAGCCCCTAGTCGACTAATTGTGTTCAACAGAAACTACGATATATTCTGTGAACTTTGTTCAGTCGACTAATAGCGTTGTCTAGTTGACTATTGACCTTCCATCTTAACTTAAGTCGACTACCCTGCTTCATAAGTCGCCTTAACTGACAGTTTTTTACTGTTAAACGGTTTGTGTATTTTGAATATTTGAACATTTTTTAACATCTATTTTTTTCAAAACACAAACTGTCCAACATTCAATTTTTTGAGCTATAAATTGACGGTCACTCCTCTTGAATACACAAAAAAATCGATTGATTCTTGACTCAAAATTCTGAAATATTCTGTCAACAACTGATACTCTCTCCTTCTTCCCTTGATATTCAATCTATTGATTAGTTGAGAAGAAACCTTGAGAGATAACCTTTAAACCATTGTTAGATTCACGCTCACAATCACAATCAAGGCTTAAGGATCGTTGTACTTCATTGCAAAAGAATGACCTCTCGGGTTTTGAGAGATTGTGTAAGGAACTCTCTAGTTCTGAGAGTTTGTGTACAAATTGGTAGGGAGACTTGTCAATTGGATGTACTGATACAATCTTGTGGTTCTTCAAGATGAAAGGGTAGTGAAAAATCTCAAGCCGGTTGGCTTGGGGGCTGGATGTAGGTCTGTAGGACCGAGCCGGGATAAATATGTGTTTTCTATTGGTTTGTGGTTTGTTTCTGATTTGTTATTTCTTTACCGTGTTGTATTAAATTTCTTTCAAGTTACTTACATTTCTTGAATAAGATTTACAAACACTATTCACCCTCCCTCTAGTGTTATATTGCAATATACAAATCCTACACCTATATTTTAAGATGCAACAGACATTAAATGGACAGGAAAAAAATCATACCATGCCAAAAAGGCTAACTGAAAAGTTCTGCATTTTCCCAAAGTCGGTATCTAAGCTATTAAAGTTCCTGTCACAACACCAAAACTCTGAAGATGTGGTAAGGGTTGAGAGTAATAAATGTATATTCCAGCACGCTGTTGCAAGTCTAGCGCCTTTTTTATGGGCCGAAACCTAAGCTTGTGTGTAAAGTATTTTTTTTAACTCGCTTTTTGAAGGAATTGGACCTGGATTGCTATAATACGATATTAAAGTCTCTATCACTATACCAAAACTCCGAAGTTGTGATGAGTGATGAGAGTAGCATATGTATCTTCTAACCTACACAATAATAAGCAATTGATGTTTTTTCAAATAGCCTGGGTGGAAAAGGGAACAAATCAATAGCATCAGATTTCCATTAAATTCAAACCAAATGCTAGATCGTGAAAGACAATGTCAAGAGCTGCTAGGTGGATTGCTAGCTTCTCACAAATAGCATCAAAGTTGGAAATGCTAAAGTTTAATTCACACTATTTGCAGGTCTTCGGACACAATAAAGATAATGGCAAATATAGATACCTTATTAATTGGAAGCAAACCAAAGAAACAAAAAAAGTGTATAGCTATACATAAATTATAAATCAATACTACTTTGTAATCTGTTCTTATGCTACATCGGAGAAAGTATTAGGAATCTGGATCGATAGGGTGAAGTAAGCTCTAAGAAATGACTTCAGCAAAGTAATTCTTCAAATTTTTACAACACTATCAAAATTAAATAGATAAACCAGATCAGAATGTAAATAACATACAGTGGAAATATGGAGCACGCCAAACAATGAGGTTTTCATTCCAATGGTTCGGAAGAAAACGCTTGATAGCAGGTAACAGTGTTGCACTGCAAGCAAAAAAACAGCAGGAGATGAAAATTTGCAACATACTTTTATTGTTAGTAATTTAGCTATAACAGACCACTATGCAAGGGAAAAGAACATACGAAAGAGCGATGATTCCGAGCACAAAAAAGTAACATGTAAGCACAGCATTGACCAAATCCTTTGATAGAAACTTGAAAAGCAAAAATAATGACAAAAGCATTGCACTTCCAACCAAAGGAAAGCGCATGGCATGTCCATCCGACATTGTTTCTGCATGTATTACAAGTAGCCTTCAGGAAGTAATAAGAAAACCCAACATGCTCATCAAATGCCCGACCGCGAGAAGCAACACAAAAGGAGTTTTCATGTGACAGAACTTACTGATGGTGGTGTGGCTTCACTGATCGGTAGCAGCCAACATAAACAGTGAGACATGCAGTCAGAATTACATTCAAATTGGGATCCACCTTTAGGAAAAGTGGTGCCAAAGTAAGACCTGCGAAAGAAAAAGCCTAAATTGCCTATCATATCTGCATAAACTTCATATATCAAAAGGTACTGATGTAAAACAAGATTTTCCTCCTTCCATTAAAATACGAGTCATTAAAGCCTCTAACAACTGTGTTACATTGATATCTGATCAATAATACAAATAAAATAGAAATTTACTGACAAGTGATCAGTGACAAATAGACAACAATTAAAAGCACAAGGTCAGGTTTGCTGACGGATGGAGATCCTGCGAATGTTGATCAACCCATGGATGGACTGCCCATGAATGTTGGGCCGAGACCAAAGTTAGATTTGCCAACAGGTGGGTTGTATGGTGCCTACGGATGAGTTTCATGGTTATCCATTGGTGATAGGTGGTGCCAAGTAAAGGCCCATTGAGCATATGCACAAATGAAGGAAAAGATTGTCCAAGTGCTCATATGTGAGTATAGCCCCACACGGAAAGGAGTACAAAGAGTGATGGGCTTGAAAGTTGGGACCAACATTTTTTTAGGTCAAAAGTGATTTCCAACCTATATTTAAAGTCGTCTTACTCCCCAAGATGTCCAAATTATATACAGCAGAGTGGAACATCCATTCTAGAGCTTCAATATCCAAGAATTTCTGAACAAATTCATGAATGGTCAACCATCCTGCCTTGGCTCCAGAGCATCCTATGGTATTCATGATGTTCCATAACAAATTATAATTTGGCTTCAATTCACTAGCATATAGGCAACATACAAAACAGGATGTAAGAGGAAATTAAGGGCCAACAGAGTCTGTCTCAATTATCTTTCCCTTCAAAAGCATGTAGACAACAATCTGAAACGAAAGTAACTCGTCAATAAGAAATAGTCTCCAACATCAATAAGCGAAAAATGTAGAGCTAAAATGGCTGACATCAGCTCCAGAATATTTTTTGGCATTCTGTCATCAGATGGCATGCTGTTAACTTTTACTAAAACGAACCCTTAGCATTCAACAGCAACAACTCACATCGTATCGCTGAAATGTGTATCAAGAACTCACCCAGTAACAGCCAGGGAATTTTCCATCATAATAATTATAAATTGGCCACTTTTACTTTCTAAATTGACAATGGCATCATATCAGTGTATGTATGTTTATCTATAAATCATCAAGTAACATCACTAAGATATAAAGATCTCCTGAACATAAGGGCATTGATGTAAATTATACAATTCAGCAAAACACTACAGCCATCTTAATTTTCTGATACGGTGGTATAAAAGATTGGCAAGCAGAAGAGGGGAGTGAAAAGGCCAACGGATGTACGCGCATAGCAATACAACCTTCAATATTTCAGAATATAAACATTCTCAAAAATGTATGTTCATGGTATAACATGAACACAGATAACATCCTGCAAGAGGAAAACACCATACCTAAAAGAGCTACATTGGCAGCACGTTCATGGTTCATCATCTTCAGCAACTAGAAACTCGAACTTAAAAGGCAGCAGGAGAAAATGCTGTAAGCACAACAAAACAAGAATCCTGTAAGCAAAACAAAACAAAAGCTGATAAAAAAAAGTAATTTTCACAAGATGAAATCCTGGGTATGAGGAATATCTAAATAAATAATAGAATGCACACAATGAGAGAGAAGAGGACAAGAGGTGTAGTAAAAAAAAAATCCCTATTAGATGATCTAGACACACACAGAGACACAAGCACAAAATCTGGATTTTAAAAGTTCACAGAATCACATTCAGAAACGTGAATATATGAATCTCATCATAAGAAAATAATCTAAATAATAGTGGAATACCCACACACACATAGGGGCGGCAATTCTGACCGGATATATTAAATTGACCCAACTCAACCCAGAGTTAACGGGTGATAATCAAGTATAAGCTGGTATGGATGGTAATTGGGCTGACTTGATTAATAATAATTGGGTTGGGTTTGGGTTAAGACACTTGACCTGATTGACCCGATAGACTCGATTAAAAAAACACCCAGTAAAAGTATAAATTGGATTATGTTCAAACAAGTCAATTGTAACCACACTCATAACTCAAACTAAAGCCTTAGACAAAGCTTTCCCATAACTTCTATTCCAAAAGAAGCAGGCACCAAATAGAGCTAACATCAAGCAGGAACAGAATGACTGATGATACCAAAATTGATCTATTTTATTTTCCCCTTTCTTTTGCTTCACAATAGGTTGGTGGTTAACAATCACAATCAACTATGGTTCTCCACGCAATTTCCCTTTCAAATTGGAATTCTTATTATTAATAGGTGGTGTTTTAAAGTTGGATTTTGTTTTTTGTTTGAAGTTGCTATTTTTTCATTTGGTATAAGTGGAAGGGAAATGTGTTGAGGATGATAATGGAAAGGGACAAGAGGTGGGATGAGAAGGGATGAGGGGAAAGCCCAAAAAAACATCAATGGGAAATGGTTTGAGGTGCCCGCCCCGCCCCCCCCCCCCCCCCCCCCCCGCGCCCCCCCCCCCCCCCCAACCCCACCCCAGCGCAGGGATTATTAGTACCGGCCTTTGAGTTAAACCTAAGAAAGTGGAACAAACTGATAATAAAAAAATAAAAAAATTATAGCACTGCAGCTAAAACTTTACATCCTAATCAACCAAAAAAGAAAATTTATATCCGCTCCTTCGTTCATGTAATTCAATATTCAAAATTACTCTCCATTGAAATTTAAAGTATCAAGCCCTTCCCATGCGGCAAAATATCTTAAACTTTGAATTTTTATATAGTCATATAGTCACATTGAAAGTAAAATCTTAAAAATCTCAGAAGCGCCAAATCATTCGATACACAGAAGAACTAACAACTAAACGATAAAAGAAGCAAATTTTTAGGTACTTTTAACCCGAATATACACAAATCAGAGATCCAAAGAAAAAAAAACCTAATATCAATCTACAGAATCAGAGATCTATAAAGAACGATAACAACAGAAACAAAACTAAATAAAAAACTGCACTGCATCAAGAGAAAGAAAAGATCTCAACTTTAACCTCAGATCGCGGGATTCTTATACTCGAAACCCTAATTACTGAGAAAAAGAAATGAATCGACTGAAGCTAAGAAGAGAGAGGCGAAGATTTGAGAACCTGAAAAGTGATTGGAATCAAGGGTTTAGTCAAGAGAAGACAGAGCGAGCGGATCGATCGATGGATCCTCCTCTTCTCTTGTGAGGAGGATTGGGCTTTTGAGGGGTCTGTCTGAAAGAGAAAGGACTGGCTTTTATTTTGGTCCGTTTCGGGGGTTTCAGAAAAAAAAAACGTGGGGTTGGGGGTCTTAATTGCGACTTCAAATACTTGAATTTTCTCAAGGTTGCAATAGATGATAAAAATAATAATAGAAATTATATATATATGTGTGTGTGTGTATCAGCCTGCAGCTGAGAGAACTCTCTCAGCTTGCGGTGACGTGGCTCATTTTGTCACCCAGTAAATTGCGGCCCGCTTATAGGAAGAAGTAAATTACTAAATACCCCTTATGAAAAGCGACTCTTTCGGTAACTTTCGTTATTATTTATTATTATTTCCCTACAAGACAATTTTTTGACCGCTCGTTGTCAGATTTAGAAAAATAAAAAAATTTAGACCAATGATTATTTAAAAATTATAAGAGAATAAAAAACAAATAATTTTTAAACACTGCCACCAAGGTCGCAGTCATCTACAATACAAATGTAAAAAAACTGCGACCCGGACGACACAGCGACCAAGGTTGCAGTCATCTACAATACAAATGTAAAAAACTGCGACCCGTTTCGACATTGCGACCAAGGTCGCAGTCATCTACAATACAAATGTAAAAAACTGCGAACCGTTTCGACACTGCGACCAAGGTCGCAGTCATCTACAATACAAATGTAAAAAACTGCGACTTGTTTCGACACTGCGACCAAGGTCGCAGTCATCTACAGTGTACACTGCAAACATAACAAACTGCGACTAGGGAAATTAAAAAACAGATGACGTTAAATACACTGCGACCATGGTCGTATGACACTACAACGAATATTGAAACAACTGCGACCCGGGACGACACAGCGACCAAGGTCGCAGTCATGTACAATACAAATGTAAAAAAACTGCGACCCGGGACGACACAGCGACCAAGGTCGCAGTCATCTACAATACAAATGTAAAAAACTGCGACGCGGTTCGACACTGCGACCAGGTCTGTAAATTTATAATTTTTTAAACAAAATGATTGGGTGAAATTTTAGAACTGAAATTTTTTTTGAAAGGCAACTTTTTTACATAAGGTAAAAAGATGTGACAGAGGGTATTTTCGGAAGATACAATGTTGACATGACTGACATTAAATTAGGCAGGATTTTTCATCTTTTTGTCCGCCAAAATTTATGACA